>JAGDQP010013964.1:0-37375 GCA_022664845.1 Lepisma saccharinum
TTTCTCTTTCCTAACATATGTAGAAATCTCCAGCTACAATAAGGTACAATCAGATATTTCCCATGGTGATACTGTTTTGACATAACTGCCATTAAAAATCGCAAATTTTCAACATTTTTAAATTTCAAGCAGTTATGAGACGCAACAATTTTTTCATATCACATATTTTCAATTTCACCAGAATTTATTTTGGAATGTTGCTGCTTAGCTGAGAAAATATACGTTGAAATCATACAAAAACGACTTTCAGTCCCTTCTTTTTTGCTACGCAGCAATGCTCCACTAAAATGTATGAGCAGTCATCATCAGCTAATGTAGTATTATCACAATAACACAAATTCGGGATGATGTTGCTTTACAAAGCTATAACATTCTCATATTTTCACAGCAAAAAGGTCCGTGACGTTCAACTTTAGGTTCATACTGGGTAGGGATTTTTTTTCCGAAGGCTCACACTTGCACAATGTTAATCTCTCATGGCCTATTTTCATTTTATACATATAAACTAACACACCTTGTCCGAATTTCAAAATAATGGCTCTTAATATGGGACTGGCCACATATAGTAGTAAGTCATTAAGTTACCTAAACTTAATGCGAACCTGTCGTCGAACATTTTTGTTAATTAAAGGATTTGTGGATTAAAAAAAAAAAATTGTATTTAGTCAATTTATATTTTTGAACTCTAATTTTCAGTCACTACATTCAGATCGATGAGACTCATTGTGACTGACCTATCCCATTCCTATATTGGCTATATACCAACAAATATTTGATTACCATGTGAGAATAATTCATCCAGTACCCGCAAATTCACAATTTTAGGTGAGTTTCAGTATAATACTGTGAGATCGGCGAGATTTACCATCTTCCCCTTCTGACATTCCAACAAATATTTGATCACAATGTGCGAAAATTTATCCAGTTAAAAGAGTGTCGAGTACTTTATTTTATGGGAATTCGTACAGTACTTTGAAATGATCATTTGAAGTACCTTTCTCGTCAAATAGTTTGAGGTATGAACAGAGGGAAAGAACTGACTTTTTCTATTTGATTTACAATTTGGAGAGCAGACTATAACTGCGTTCAAATGCTTTGCTGGTTTTGTTTTAAATTCAAGACAATATTCAAAATTTTCTTTCCATGCAGTCCACATCCCAATAATTCTGACAAGTATTAACAATTTGAGAATCATGCATCTCTAGTGATTTTTTCTCCATTAAAGAATCATATATCTGTTGCAACTACACGAGTGGCGCAAGTCAACATGATCAGATCCAAAATCAAACTGTACCGCCGAACACAACGCTCAAATTTCGTAAAGTAATCGATTCATAGAGTTTACGAAAAAAATAATTAATAAACGGACGTGCATATAATAAAAACATAATCCATACGCCACCAGTAGTGTTAAAAATTGTACTGCACATGGCCCTTTGCTGCTGTAATCTGTGCAACACCTACGTACTATTTACGTGATTAAAACGTCTTTCTACTTCCTCTTCGACACTTTTAAAATCCTCAATGGCTCCTCGGATAAGATAAAGATAAAATGAATTTTATGGGTGGCACCAGCAATGGTTCCTCGGAGAGCTACCTTTCGGTAATCATCTAAAATACAATAGTTTCGAGGAGCAACGATCCATCCGGCAAGGTTGATTAAATCTCAAAAAGAATACGCACAAGCAACGCAGAATACCTTCCACTTCCACCTCACCCTCTAGTCTTGTGCTACACGTCATACATACGAGGAATAAATACTAGTAACGCTTCTTGTTGATCTTGACTTACTACCCCCAATAGTGAAACGATCACAATTTTTTTTTCTCACAGTTCAAGTAGACCATACAGCAAGCTCGAAAAAAATTAAAGGCAGTTTGTACTTGTATACATTCTGTTGCATGCATTTTCACGAATTCACGCCAGTGTCTTTAAATTTCAGAAGGGAGCAGAGAAGATATCCTTTCTAAGAATGGCGAAAGTTCAACTCTGTTCAACTTTCCCGGCCCTGATCAACTCTTGCTATATGAATAATTAAGTACGTTGCTCCCCGCTGGAATACAAAGTTGCTGATATGCATTCATCTATGCTTTGAACATAGTCCAACGGCCGCTTGCAGCAAACGCAATTAGCTCTGATTCCTGATAGGATGCAAAGGCGCTGTTTTCCACTCACGAAAACATATACAAGAAATTGTAGAAGTGTAGATACCACGTAAGTTCTTCTGCCTTGACCTAATGTGAGGTCAATTTCTTTCCAGACTTTCCTGTTTCAGAAAATGTGCTACCTCCCTGCTGGGATGGAAATGTGCCGTTCTCCACTCACGAAAATCTACGGAACAAGCTGCAGAAGTGTAGTTATTACTTAAGGAATGTAAAACAACGATTTCCAACAAAAGATTATGTCTAGTGTATTCTTATCGTTGCACGAAATTTCCTTGCTGCTCCTATAAATTCAAGCCTAGAGAATTCAAACTTTCAGGGAAGAACGTTCATAACCAATTCAAGTACATGATTGATGCCAATTTTTTTTTTTTCGTTTTCCTTCATTGCTGAAATCGCTTGATTATTGTTGTGAACATCAAAACCTATAAAAATGAAGCTCTTTTATAGTGCTACCATCTTTTGTTGGAGAATGTTGCTTTACATTAACCTTAAAGTCTTCTGCCTTGACCTAACGTGAGGTCAATTTCTTTCAACCCGTTCGTAAGTAACGAAAAGTAGAGTTCCTTGTTTCAAAAAAACGCCTCGCTCGTCTTCTGCGCGCGTTGTTACGGGTTTGACTGCGCGTCCACTGAACGGAATGGTATAGAGCAGTGTTCCGCAAACTATTTTCAAGTGCGGACCAGTTTTAGTAGTTGGTAGGTTCAACGGACTATTCTGCACCTGCCTAAGAGCAGGCTTCGAGGACCACCATTTGCGGAACGATGGTATAGAGTCTACCAGAACTGTAGGTTTCGTCCTTTGAAGCTCATCAGCTCGTTTAAGACGTTAATTACAATTCAATCACTTCAGAGGGTGTGCTTTATTATTATTTAATTGTTGAAAGGAGTTAAGCAGGTTATAAATTTTAATGATAAAAGAACGTCACGACGTGAAGTATACGTTACAGCGCTGTGATGGTTAAATGCATTTTGGCGAAAGGAGCTTTTATTTGTAGTGGCTTAAACTCAGCAAGACTTAAACCAGTCGATTACTTCATAGCACGTGGCCTTTACTTTAAATTATTTACCTGGATCTCCAGTTTAGTAGTTAGCTTATAAATTGCGGAAGATATTTCAGCGATAAAATGGCGTATATGGTAATGACCTACATTCCAACGTCGTTTAGTGCGTCTGCTCTTTACAGTCAACTTTTTCAGCCACATAATTGGGCTCCAGTATCGTATCTAAAAGAAGACAAAAGAGCATCTGATCTGTAGTTTCTTATAACAATCTGGTATGAAACAGAAAAGAAGAGTGCATTAAATCACTATAAGTTATTGATCCTAAATATATATTATGGTACTGGAAATGATGTATCCTTGAGGGCAGTGAAATCTATATCCGAGGAGGATGAATATTTCTGAGAAATTTGCAAAATTACTCAGTGTCATTATGCTTTATTTTAGACTATGATAAATACTCCAACGCCCTTATAACATCAGCAAGACAGCGTCACGTGAGGACTCACGCTCTTCATCCTTGCTTGCAGAGACAACGTAAGAAAGATCGCGCTTGTTGTTGTTAAAGAAGGATTACCCAGCCCCCGTACTCCAAGCTGTAAAGTCGCGAACTTCTGATCAGAAATGGGTAGGTACGTGGGTTCAGTTATGACCAACCATCATAACTGAAGTTTTCCAGTTTCTCCTAAGTTCCACCTGGCGAACGCCGGGGATGGTATCTTGACTAAGGTCCTGGTCGCTACCTTCATCTCCCTTACCCTATCCCGGTCTTAGTCAAATATGCCTAAAGGTCTTAAATAACATTCAAATTTAAAAGAGACATCTTTAGATACTAAGAGGAACTATTCACTCTCTCCATCGTCTCCTGTTCTGATCAACGTTGTTCAAAAACAAACGTTGATTGAAATTTAAGAATCTAATTTCATTTACGAAATAAATCCACCAATATGCATGTAAAAAGGGAACATGTTTTCTATACTTATAACTAAATGAACGACTATAGTCAAGCAACATTAATTTTAGCGATTTCGTTGTTTGGTATGGCTCACGTAACTGTAAACATGAATTACGTCCATGTTAAGACTAAAGATGTAGAGGAACGCCAGAAGGAGAGATAAACTTCCAGGTTACCAATTCAGTAAGATTCTTACTAACACGATGTTAATTAAATGATTTTATGAAAAGGTACGTGTAGTATATTGCATAAAACCAATATACTGCCATACTTATTGGCCATTCAATTTACTTAAACATTTAATGACTATTTACGAATTGTTTCTCTTGCCTACGACATTTGCAACTCTGAGTAATGAAGTTCTTTACAAAGTACAACTCTCTTCACAAAAGGTACACAATGCTACTGAGTGGGGACTTGCAACACCTTATATCCAAAGAACTTTCCACGTGCACGGAGGCAATAAGATGCAAAACGCCTGTCACTACCAGGTGTATGCATAAGCAGTTTCCGGTTTACCTAAGATATGGCGACAGCGAAAAGTACGCTGCGTTTTCATTTGACACATACGTCATTTTGTTCGTCTGACATTAAACTACAAACACACACAAGTTGAGTCCGCCAAACACTAGCGTCTTTGTTTTATCGTTCAGTGATCATGTCGAAGGTTGTGCCTGAAAAAGAACACTTGCGGCACGCATTGCTTTTCTTATTTAATCAAAAGAAAAAGGCTGTTGAAAGTCATCGTGTGCTGGTAGAAACATATGGTGAACACGCTCCATCGATTAGAACATGTGAGACATGGTTTCGACAATTTAAAAGTGGTGATTTCACTGTGAAAGACAGTGCGCACTCTGGTAGACAACAAAAGTGCGAAAACGAGCAATTGCAGGTGTTATTGGAGGATGACCCAACTCAAACTCAACAGCAATTGGCAAAATGATTAAATGTGTCACAAGAAACAATCAGCAGACGTTTACGAGCAATGGAGAGGATCAATAAACTGGGTAAATGGGTCCCACACGATTTGAATGAACGTCAAATGGAAAATCGCAAAGTCACTTGTGAAATGCTGCTTCAACGCCACGAAAGAAAATCATTTTTGTATTGTGACGGGTGACGAAGAATGGATTTATTTTGAAAACCCGAAGTGGAAATAATCGTGGCTTTCAACTTTCACCTTCATTTCAACACCAAGGCCAAATCACTTCGGCAAGAAGACCATGCTTTGTGTCTGGTGGGACCAGAGCGGTATTGTGTATTATGAACACTTGAAGCCCGGCGAAACCGCTAATGCACAACGCTATCGCCAACAAATGATTAATTTAGATCACGCATTGATCGAAAGACGACCGGAATGGGCCCGAAGACATGGCAAAGTGATTGTGTTACACGACAATGCGCCGTCTTACACAGCAAAACCAGTGAACGACACCTTGAAATCGCTTGGATGGGACATCCTTCCGCACCCGCCGTACTCCCCAGACCTGGCGCCATCTGACTATCACCTCTTCGCACCAATGGGGCACGCGCTCGCAGAGCAGCACTTCAGCAATTTCGAAGACGTTGGAAAATGTCTCGACGAATGGTTTGCCGCAAAAGACAAGCAGTTTTTCTGGCATGGTATGCATCAATTACCTGAAAGATGGACGAAATGTGTAGAAGCCGATGGCCACTGTTTTGAATAAAACAAAATTAATTTCCCTTGAAAATTACGTGTTTTCTTTACCACAAAAACCGGCAAAAACTTATGCATACACCTGGTAAGTTATTGTATCTACATATTTTACACGTATTTTTTTGCAACCCTCTTAAGTTTATGCTGAAGAAATATGAGTAAATATAAAAGAAGTGTGTTAAGTGAAGCTCATTATCAGCTTTGAAGATGAATTCTGAACGCGTTCTGTGCACTTATTACAAACAAATACTTTCTAAATGCTGTTTTGCATTTCAGCAAGAAAATATTCCAAATGCTTCTTGTGTACATTTTGACATATCCTTG
Source organism: Lepisma saccharinum (assembly GCA_022664845.1). Lineage (NCBI taxonomy): Eukaryota > Metazoa > Arthropoda > Insecta > Zygentoma > Lepismatidae > Lepisma > Lepisma saccharinum. The sequence goes on from JAGDQP010013964.1 coordinate 6,120, forward strand.
TAAACTCCAACTCTCACTTTCCCGTCAAATTTGGTCATTTTATACATTGACAATAGTGATGAATTGGGTGTATCCCGCGCAGCTCAATTAGTTAACCGTTCAAGCATTAGGCTACAGCCAAGGTGACTCAGGTTTTTTCTATTCCCTCTCTACGAACTTTCTTTACTCCCTTCTTTCAACAAACCCATTTCAATATAACACAGCATGATTAGAAGAGCCACGCTGACAGTACTTTTCATAACATTATATTTGGTTCCTATCACAAACTACGATCATAATATTTCCTTTGCCTCTGTTGAGCAAAGCATGCAGGTGAGTTAAAGAGCGTCAACTGAGGATTTGGTGCCTTCCTTTCAATCTGTCTCGAAGAAAACTTCGTAGCCAGAAGGAAGACTTCTAATTTTATCTTCCCAGAAGTTAAAAGGCTTCAGTCGAGAATCAATACAAGACTCCATCGTCTTGAGACTGAATGAAGAACAGTTTTAAATTTATCTGTGTTAGAGCTGACTACTTCATTCATTTTGAACCTGAAATTACCCATATCTCGGAGCTCAGAGTAAGAAAATATCATCCTTCTCCGGTTAAATACAAAAATTGTCATCAATAATTCAATGATTAAAGAGAAGACAAATACGAAAGCTCAGGGTATAAATAAATATAATTTATGAATACTGTGTTAACTTACACTCCGATCACATTAACCATCAACAACTACACATGCGTTTGAGTCATGATTTACATCTTAACATTCTAAGGAAGAGATACTATTAATGTGGATAATGAACCACGTTTGGCTTTGTATCCAAGGTACAGTGCGGATGCACAGACCAACACACAATATCACTGACTACTACAACGGCCTTTCTCCAACACTCTATCTTGCCTCCAAGGTATCTGGATTACAGGACTTTCCACACGCAGTAGATATTTATTTTCTTCACTACAAAAGATTAATGATAACACGCGAAAATTCTATAACCTTATAAAGATCAAATGCTTTATGTCTACAAAAATCCACACCATTGGATTGATACCACAATTGAGGACATTTCCGGAAGACGGGCACATAGGCCTATATGCCGTTTATCCGATAATCGTTTTAAACGATCCGCCATGTTCTTTTATACATGTCCTGCAAATTTCAAGTCAATATATTTACTCGTTAGCTTGGTAGAAAGAAATATATAGAAAATTTCCGCAAGTGAATACTGTCGACTTGCTTTCGGACCCTGCCGGCGGACAAAACCTCGACTCGACAATGATCAAGATTTGTTCATGGTTCAGCAATGTGTTTTATGTAGAACTTATTCACATGCTTTCTGCCAGAGGCCAATCGTTTACACAGTGCGACAGAAAGATTGGTCTAGTCAGATCACACATAAAAATAAGTGAATTAGCCCGTCACCGGAAAAAAATATCTTCTTTTCAATACCAAGTGAATGAGAAATTAGTGCCATAGACAGAACGGTGTTTAAAATATTTTTGGGCGGCCACTTTGAATCCAAGATAGCGACTTTTTCAAAATGTTGTAATATTTTCCTAAACTACTCTTGACAATACACTTTTATGCGAAATTTCGTACCTCCAGCTCAAACGGGGTTGAAAATGTTGTTGGCGGCCAATTTGAATCCAAGGTGGTTACTTTTCAAAATGTAATATTTTCCTAAACTACTCTTGATAATACACCTTTATGCGAAATTTCGTATATCTAGCTCAAACGGTGTTGAAAATGTTTTTGTCAGCCATTTTGAATCCAAGATGGTGACTTTTTCAAAGCGTTGTAATATTTTCCTCAACTACTCTTGATAATACACTTTTACGCCAAATTTCGTATGTTTAGCGGGAATGGTATTGAATATTAATTTTTGGAGCCATCCATTTTGGATCCAAGATGGTGTCTTTGGACCATTATGTAATATTTTCGTAACTTAATGGTGATGATGTAGCTACCGTCATACCAAATTTCGTTTTTCTATCTCCAGCCGTTTAGGCTATATATATTTCATGAAAATTTCATTTTGGCGGCCATTCTGGATCCAAGATGGCGACTTTTTCAACATATTGTAATGTTTTCTTAATCTACTTGTAATGACGTGCCGTCATACCAAATTTTGTTTTTCTAGCTCCAGCCGTTTTGACTCTGGCATCATGAAATCTTTGCCGGAAAAAGGGCCCATAACATGCATACACAATCTTCACTATATTTTCACGCAAACTTTGAATTCTATTAGGTTAGTTTACATTTTTCAAATCTGATTCTATGCGTCTTATACTGGTGTCAACGACAAATATTCTTTCACAAATTTCTTGCTAATATTCAACCCAAATCGTTACCAGCTGTTTACCAAAAATGCTCTTTTGCGCTATGTGCCCTTCTTCCGGCAATGTCCTCAATTTTAACCCTACAGGCAATAGATGGTATTTTGATCCAACGTACCACAGCTGATCTACTTTATCTCATATATCCTATATCCGTGCGCAACCAACACGTTGCTCTGTAGTTTAAATTGCATATGAGGAAGGATATTGTTACATTTGCCAACTTGTCCGAGAAATAAATTCTCAAACAGCAAAATACAAACCATGAGAGCCGGCCGGAAGTTTAACGCAATGATCAAAAGTTTGTTACTAAATACTGTTATTGTTAAAACAATGATGATTATAGAACTTACTTTTCGTACAATTCATTAACTCTGGAAGATGGAAAATAACCTTATCTTAATTCAAAGTAACAAACATTCTTTATTCGCCAGTATCTGAGGAATACCACGGGATCAGGAATTAAGACGGCCAACGTGAACATAACTTTGTGCTTCCTCTGTGCCTATCCAGAACAACACAGTTTTAAAAATAAATCAATGGATTCTCTTCAAAAATGCAATCTAATTTCTTGTAATGCAGATAGTGCGAGCATACGGATCCACTCACGACCGAAAAAAAAAAAAATATCGCATTGATAACCTTTAAATAAAGGAAACTGAATCCGCCTCTGTAGGTTGGTAACAATACCTGCGAAGAATAAGCATAATCATACTCAGTAAAAATGGCTGTGTTATCACTTTTCGGTGTCTCAGCGTGACTTCCCCTTTTTGTGTTAAATCAACACAACACACGGTGTTGATTTCAGTACAAACAGCAAGGAAAAAGTTACGGCTGCACATTTGAACATGGGTTGCTGAGTTAGAAATTCATCGTCTTACCCTCTTGATTAAATCAACTGATAGAAAAAAACACTAGATTCAAACAGTATAGGGGTCAAAAATATATTTTGTAGAACCCCAAACACAAACCGTATCTTATGTCACTGTTTAATCACTTTTCCATTTGTCAATTAAGGATCAGAATTCCCATTCACTGAGAATACATTCCATTTCTATGAAAGGAAGCGATCAAGACGCCGACAAGCAAACACTTGATGTCTAATCAACACCGTGTGTTGTGTTGATACAACACAAAATAAAGTGGTAGTCACGCTCGGACATCGAAAAGTGTTAAATTAACACAGCCATTTTTACTGTGTACCAATTATATTCTTTGTTTTCTTATCTGGTATTCATTCGTCTTTTTCTAAAATTACACGTAAACTTCAACGCTTTTATATTTCCCAAGTTTCACCCTAAAAAATTGTTACGGTACTTTTGTTCAGATGCTAACAGAACAAATCCTAACAATCGTTTACTTTTATATTACTTGGCTTCCAAATCCGGTAGAAATATATTGCACGTTCGGAAGAAGAGTATCAGAATTCAAAATTTTCTGATTTTTCGTTCAAAACCTTTAGAGAACCTTTCTCATTCTTTGATAAAATTGTCACAAGTCTAACTACAACGGTGGATGGTACATAGCAAAAGTAGCACCTTTCCCTTTGAGGGATTTTGTATAGAGTTTCACAGGGAAAATGTCACATCGTGGTTCAGTCAGTGCCCTTGTTGGGATAATGGTTACAATTTCGCAGGAAAATCGACATAATTTGACTTGAGATACTTTTCTTTCATGCACAAGAGAAGATGAATTCATATTTTAAGTCTACGCTACCTACACATTCCCCATGTGCTGTTCACGGCGCGTTCACTCTGGAGTTACATTTACTATCATATAACTTAAAAAATATTCAGTACCGGCAATAAAGGTTCAAGTGAAATTGGTTCACGTGTTGTGAAATAAATTGAAGAGTAGACAGCAAACGCTGCTGGAGACCTTGAGACTGTCTTTTAGTCCGACAATTGCTGTGGTTAGCAGAAGAACAAATAACTATGATGTAATTAAGTAAAGGTTATAATACATTATTTTTTATTTTTTAATAAAACAAATTTTAAAAAATTTAGTCAAAACAAAGACATAGTGTGTATTCTATTGTCGAGAAACACATTAATATTTAAAATGAGGATTCATATCCATCTATGTAAATTCATTCCCTTCCATTAATTCCATTCCCATATGTCCGTCAAGAAAACTGGAAATCCATATATCAATTATTAGAACTCACCCATGCTGACTTCTTTGGTGTGGAACAATTAACCAGTCTAATTGGTAGTATGTTCCAAAGAAACAGAGAGGGTGAGACAGTGATGCTTTCAGATTTTAAAATAATTCAAGTGGAGAAACCTGATCCGTTTTCACTAATGCATAAGAGAACGTACACAGATCACGGAACACAACAAGCGCCTCACTTGGTTCCCTGTCAGACAGTAATATCAAGTCTTTGTTCCATCATCGCTTACCAATAATAGAAAAGAAGAAAGAGGATCTTCTGGATTTTTCTGAAGAACCACATACCAAAAGCAACTGAGGTAAATTAAGAACATACCGGCTTTTTAAGAAAATAATGTCATTTACGGACAGCAATCAGATTTTCAGTACACCACCATTTTCACTACAATCTTCCCCCGCAAACCTCGAATACTAGCGCAGCTGAAGCAAGTCCTAACCCAAGAGACTGATGTTATTCCCCAAGAAGTGTTACGCAGGGCATGTCACAACTTCACTCAAACACTGCGAGAGTGTTCAAGAAAGTGGGGATGCCATCTTAAAGATGTTATCCGAGTTTTGGTGCTCATGATTGATGTTAAATATTTGTAAATACTGTCGAAAAGCGGCCAAATCCAGTTATGTTCAGTGATTATGTCACTGAAAATTGTAGTGAAAATTATGGTGTACTAAAAATCTGATTACTTTTTAGCAAATGGTGTTCTTTCCTTAACAATAGGTTTCATTTTCCTCCGTTGCTTATCTTTTTCAGGATAGACGTTTTAAAAGGATAAGATTTTTATGTTCCCCCCTGTACCTGGTACATCATTTTACGAAACTTTGTAAACACAAATGAAAAAAGAAAACAACATTAAATTTTTGTTTTACTTTATGTAAGTGGAGTTTGTAATGATTGTGTGAACCACTCCAGCTAGCCAAGTCAGCCTTTGGAACTAACATATTACACTCTTATTGGCTTACAACTTGTTTTAATAATTTAATACATAACTTTCTCACAAGAAAAGCGACAGATCAGAAAACAGTAATTATTATTTTAACTCACAGCAATAAGATAAATACACAGAATTAGAGTGGTATCATAAATTACATTCCAAACTACGTGAGAACGATTATGGAGAATCTGAATGGCCTCCGTTAATTTTTACACCGAAAGATTTGGAATCAAAGTTACTATTAATTTACTTTTTGGCTCACCTGTAAAGTTATACTTTTTTCAGTTGTGACACTTTTCTTGCAAACATGCGATATATAAAATTACCTTTCACATATAAAGAAGTTTTAGTATGAAATAATTCAAAGTCATTCTGCTGCATCTAAATTTCAACGAGTAATTCTCAACGCAAAATTCAAGGAATCTTTCTAAATTTAGTCACTCAAGTTCATATGTCACACGTTTGGAGTCACGGTTATAAATTGAAGTTTCTAAATAATTTGATAACTTTTAGGCCTAAGTGTCCGTCAGAATCCGAAATCGGCGGTAATCTGGAAAAAGTTTTCTGCTTGCCACGTGCATTATCTTGACGTTACAAGATAGTGTTATATTCAAACTTTGAAAAACATTCACAAATTTTCCATGAATCTGAGCGAACGTTATGTTAGTTTAAGGACGTTGAACTGGCATCTGTAATACCACAGAGAAATGTTATGGATATAACCACGAACACCGTTCTTTACAAAAGCTTAAGACTTTATTACACACCTATAAAAATGAACTACTAACTATAAATGGCGACAAACGAAACATTTAAAGTAGTTCAAATAATTAAAACAGATATTTTAAAATATGTAATGAACGTTAATAAAGTTCAGGCTAGGTGGCACAACCTCAATTTGTTCGCTTCCACTTCTATTTTCGTTAATATCTTTAGAATAATGTGATTTCTCTTCTACTATCAGAAACGGTAATAGTAACTTTCTGCTTTATATTCCGCTCGAACAGACTGGTAAAATTGCGGTATCAAGTTTGTGTGTCATAATATTAAATTTTGACCTAAGTGGGTACAAACGTCAAAGGATCGCCAATATAATTCAATTACAGCCTTAAAATGGGATTTCAGTATTAGTGCTAAATGTATGCAGTGTATTAAAACAAGACCAAGTGGACAGAAACTTAGATTAACAAGAAATTACTCATCACGAAAAAAAAATCCCAACGGTTATAATCTGATATATTTTCACGCTCATAAAAACGCCGAAATCAAAAATCTTGAATTGATTAGCAACTCAGGTTCCTTTCTTTACTGACTTATTTAACAGTAGATTAAAGGTAAACGTGAAGCGACTCACGTGAGTGATATCATGAATTTTAAAATATGGGACAATCAGATGCATATAATATTGATTTTTTTTTACAAGTTACAAGATCACGAGAAAAAACTGTAACTTTTAGAAGTAGAAGATAACTTTAAGAAGTAAAAGGAAAATGAACCCCTGTTGAAGAACAATTATTAAAGGTGATACTCTACAAAGCTCGGCAACCTATTCGTATTCGCTAGGTGCGAAATGTTAGATGTGGACCACAACTCACTTATAGCTTGCAAAGAGAAGTAGAGACGTTATGAAAATATGGTGTTTAGCAATCTTCAATACATGTGAAATTTGTGTACACTGTGTAGAAGTTTGTACTTAACTTAGGTAAACTATACTTATATAATTAATTGTACAACTGAAGTGCGTACTATGACATTATAAGGATATCATACACAGTAGTTATTTGCACATATAAAAGAAGAATAGTTCTATGTTACGCCAAATATGAAACAAAAGCACCGTCTATGCTCTATCGATTGTTTGTGTTCAATTGCATGTGGCGTAATATTTATAGAATTGTTATCTGAATTAAAATTGCTGAAAAAAATAATATAGACTTCTTGAGAAATAAGGAAATATTTTCCTTAGATAACATTGCTGTTGCTCTAATAAGATGTTTAATTATACGCACGGAGTTTTACTGAACGCATGCATCTTGGATTAGCTGATATATATTTAATTTCGTACGCACGATTGTTAGCGAATGCTAACTCATGAAATTCGACCAGTTTGGATTAAATATGGGGTACAACACTTCGCATATTTGTGTAGTTGTTTCTCTATGCGTTACTCTGATCGTTAGTTATTTGACTTAGAAGGGTGGGACGAAGAGGGTCGGTGGGGCGAGACAGTCTAGCACGATATTATTTACATTAAACTCACCAACCGATCAGTCATAGTACGACGCAATCCTGCATGTAAAGCTACAGCCGTTTTTTATGTCAGTTCCGGAAGAAGAAAGCTACTTCTATGTTAAAGAAGACAGAAATTCTTGTTTGTGAGGTAAGTTTTATATACTTTTGTTATCACACTTTTAAACGATCTATAATGCGCAGATCGTTTAATCATTTTGTGTTTCATTAAACTGCGAAGGGTGACATTGTCTGCTTGTTTTTTCATCAATAACTTCCGAAACCACCGATTTCTATACAGTTTACACAAAATGTCCCTCATAATGAGAAATCAAGCCCTTTTGATTGTTGTTGATACATTTTCAATTATATTCAGCCATATGAAATTATATTCAGTTATTATGAAAACAGGCTTGATCTTGCTCAGAATAGAATCTTATGGCGAACGTTTGTTACTGCGGCGATGAACCTGCGAGTTCCGTAATCCATAGAGTAAGTAAGTAAGTATATGAAATAATATTCACTGTGTTACATCAATACTTAAGAATAAATAATACCATATGTATTCTTGAAGTTTAATGAAGTTATAACTGATATCTAATACCTTTATGCGAAGTATGAGTTTGGAAATTTTCCTGCAAAGCAATGGGTAGTGCAATAAGATTATAATTGTTAAAAGATTATTTACCAATGACTTTTGTAACGTTAATGCATAATTCCGTATGCTAGTATTGGCAAGCAGCTTGCCGTGTTGTAATATGCACATGGAGCATTAAAGGAAAACAATTTGTTCAAAGATATAAACTTTGGTCAACTTTATTTTTATATGGGCCAGTCTAGTAACTTTAGACTTCGGCCTGTCACGATTCAATCCTTAGCTATTAAAATCCACACCTATGTCCCTGCCAGGACTCGAACCCGGGACCTTCGAGCCGTTGTCCTACCGCCTCACACCGCACGGCTGGCTTGTTCAAACATATGTTTCGAATATTTTTGTATCATGTATATGTGCTTTTGTGCCCCCATCTATGGGTAATTATTCACAGAGCTTATTTTTTTGTTCTATTTTTTATGAGCGTTGCAATATTGCTTTTACCTCCAAATTATGTTCACTTAACGTTAGAGGTTTATGCTTAATGACGCAAGTTATTGCATTCTCAACCTCTAACAAGAACCAGACTTACGGCTCAATATTGTTTAAGGGGTCATCCTCGTCCCGCCCTCCTATAAATTTCTAAGTTTTCTACGTAAGATCTGTTGGCCGGTGAGGAATTTAGATCCACCGTACCTAATCTAACGTACCAGTCATCTTTCTTCCTAGTTTTAAACTTAAAACTTTATTTTAACATAACCTTTGACGCGCATAACCTTTGACGAACTGCAGTTTACCGACCGGTGGACTACAAAATAAACTAATTGAATTCATTTTTCTAGTAAAAATTCAAGGAGTTTTAGGTTCAATTCCCGGCGGAGCATACTGAACTGTGGACATTAAAAATTCAGTTAAAACTTGCGATCCGTTCTCAGAATATTAATGTCATTGAAGGTGTGAGTCACAAATCAGGCCCTGGATGCAACACTCAACATCATAAGTCTGTGGCTGATGATATAGCATGTGAGCCTACAGCTCGTCCTTGTCAATAAATGTTACTTTGTGCGTCGTAGAGGGGAAAAATATGTAATGGTTATGACCTTAACTGAACAAACTATTCCGGCATTCGTCTGATACGACTAGAAGAAAATCCAAAAAGCAGAATGAGTAGCGTGGGCAGAATTCGAATTCGAATCCGCGCCATCGCCAAAACGTTTCTACGTGATTCGCGAAAGTCACCACTGCACCCTTGGGACTTTGTTTGGTTACATTTTGATACATCCTACTATAATAATTAAAATAATGCGGTTTTTGAGCCCATGAAAGTGATCTTACTATGTTCATCTGCTTGCGGCAGAATTCTAGAAATCTGTAAGAAGGAAGAACACCAACTTGAACATACTGTCTTGACTGTCGAAATGATTACACTAATTATGCAAAAAAATTTAGATAACGATATCTCCGGCACCGTCAACTGAAGAAATCTGAACAAACACGGCAGATAAGATAAATGAGATCTTTTTCTACCTCGTTCAGACAGTATTAAAAAATTAACGCAACTCATGTACAAATACGGTAAATATCATACTGTATGTACAGACAATGAAAGAAGCGCCAAACCTCTGGTGTACAGATTGGAGCAGGGAATACTCATCGTGAAAATTACATCATAACTATGCAACCATTTTCGGCTCTGAAATATCTGTAGTCCTACCAAACAAGTCTGTACACGTTGAAAACAACTGCAAATCACGCGAAAGCACCAAAATATTGTTTGCCCAGTGCTGACAGAGGAAAAATTGCTACACGTCAGAGCAGCAATTGTTATGAAGGATAAAATAGGTTCGGAGATTTTCGAGTTAGAGCGCTCTTTAGGACTGTCTCCGTAAAGGAATTACTGAAGGAAGTAACGCCACCTTACCGTACTTCCATCTATCTGCCATTTGCTCTAATACAATAAGGAGTTTTTCCAAAGAGTTATCTGGCAGCTGACGGGTAGGGAGTAGAGCGTTGAATCATGAGCCGGAGTTCGAATTTGAATTTATTTTAAGGCCTTTAGGGGCCTTAGGTTCAGGCCAGGAGAGGATGGATGTTGGAAACTAGACGGCCAAGGCCTATTTTGTAGGTACCACCTGGTACCTACAATCGCCTGGTATGACAGAAAAACAAGAAAAAAACGTCAGTCAGGATGTTTGGCCGTTCGGATCGATCCCAGGACTTTCCGAATACTAAGCCAATGCTCTACCACTGATCCACGGCCGCTCGGTGACTGGAGTTCGATTCCCGTTAAAGTCAAGTTTTTTCACATCACTTTTTCTCTTGGTGCTTATGAATAACTGTGCCCTCAACATCTTCTGCTTCCTATTGCATTTTCAACGTTGTACATAATTCACGGACATAGGTTAGGTAGTCATGTTAGAATTTCTTTTCATTATACGCGTTTACTCCCCTTCGCATTTTCAACATGTTACACAATTCGCGGAAATAGATTAGGTCATATATTTTTTTTATTATTATATACCTTTGTTTTCGCACTTTCCGGTGCTCACTCAGTCCCTGTGCTGACATCACCTCCTCCAATATTTAATGTACCGAGATGGTCGTCGACCTGTCTGTTGCAATTACTAATTAAGGTCGTCATTAGAGACGTACTCATACAACATTTGTGCCGTGCATTTAAGTATTAGTTGAGAAAATGTTCAATTCCCTACACTAAATTTCTCAACATGTTCTGTTTCGCGGCACGCGAAGTAAAATCCTCAAGAGATCTCAGTAGGTAGCCCCAAGAACCATTTTCTACGTGAGAAGAATGCCAAGAATTCTTGACCGTGCGCTGATGCCAGATTAAGGAGAATCGGGTCCCTTGGATTCGTACCGTGTCGACTGAACATCTCGTGCTACTTTACTGGAAATTCGAAGCAAACGATGTTGCTACTAGTCGCGTGATTTTTCGATTATTTTATAGTGCCATGAACCCAGAACGTGAACTACATTCAACGCATAGCCACAAAGAAGAGACTTCACGATGGCCGGATTTGATTTTGTGGAGCCAATCAGATTCGTCTTACACCCGCCTGCCTGTCTTTCGCGCCAAAAACAACTGAAGTGAGACTTTTGTATAGAGAGAGTAGAGAAATAATGATACAAATAAAAGTCACAAAGAAAAATAACGAAAATCCTCAACAGCTTTACCACATCCTTTACTTTGGGTGAGTATTCAAAATAAAAGAGCTTTTAATTAACTCTTTTTTCCTAACGACTATCAAAGGCGGTTTGGAGTTTTCAAACGAAGTGTAGCACACGCGCAGGGCATACGATTCCTGTGACAGTGGAGCCGCAAGCGGGAGATTGGAGGGCCAATGATTGAGGCTTTTGGGTGCAGTCGACACGGCACGCCCAATCAGGTTCCAATTTTCTGATACCATGCGGTGTAAATCCAATTTCTATGAGAGTATTACGGAAGTTATAATTTCTCTGTACTTAATAGCATATAAAACTTCTTTTCATACCCCTTCTTCGTCTGGTAAAACAAAAATACGCACGAAGACGGCAAATAGCCTCGGAGAAGTTTCTCTGTAGAGAAGGCTGCTTTCTGGACACCATGCTGTACTCATACAACTATTTCAACGACAATGTTATGTTACGGTATCTATTGTTGATATACCACCCTCTCTATAGCACCGTCAATTTCTAGACAACCATCAAGAATTATCCGATATCTGCTTTCCACGCCCTTTTTTATGTTGAAAACTAACGACCATACCATCACTGGGAAATTGATACCACAGTTGTTGTTTGAATTTTATTTATGATCTTTAGGCATCTAAAGCTCAGGCCAGGATACGAAAGGAAAAGGATGCGGGAAGGTGTCGACCAAGTCCTAAATTGAAGGTACCCTCCCGGAATTTGCCTGGTGTGACTGAGGAAGAACCATGGAAAACACTGTCAGGATGGTAGGCCGCTGAAATCGAACCCACGACCTCCCGAATGCTACGCCAACGCTCTACCACTGAGCTACGTCGGCTTGATACCACAGTTGTTAAACATCACAAAAACACACAGAATAGCTTCGATGTTTGTGTGCGTCGATGAACCATATACAGTTTGCTTTCTTTTAAAGTGCAATGTTATGAATATCACCGCCAAAAGTCTTGAATCCAGACAGGTTAGCAACAGTGCTGAAAAGAAGTAGCGAAAAAATTTAAAAAAAAAATGAAGTCTTTCAGATACCGCCTACTTTTTGAAAATTTGTAAATTCGAATATATAAGTCGTGGAACATCCGTATATATAGGGTGTCCCCGAAATAATGGTCAAAACTTTGGGAGCTGACTATTCACATCAATCCAAGAAAAATTCCTTTGAAGAAATTCGGAAATCTGATTTGTTTCGGAGCTAGGCACTTAAACTCACGGCAACTTTGTCACAAATGACGTCATATCTAGACAAGTAATGCCCAATACTTCTATTTAAGTTACGTTTATGATTGGCGATATTGTTAGAGAGGATTGCTATGCTTGTCATATTTGACCACAAAATTCTCAGGTTGCGAAACATGTCTTATGTGGCACTCAGTCAATCAAAACCATTGCTTAAACAGATGAATCGGGTACTATTTCGAGTGTGATTTACTAAGCCGACACCGCTTACATCATCGCATGTCGAGCTATGACGTCATTTGTAACGATGCCGCCGTGAGTTTCAGCGCTTGTATCTCCGAAACTTATCAGATCACCTCCCGAAGTTTGCGTCATTATTTCGGGGACATCCTGTATTCAGGGTATCTACAGAATTCACAGAAGCCAAATTCATGAATTTTTTATGTGCAATTTATCCAAAGACAGCCGACGTAATAGATGGAACTTCAATTTTGAAGAACGCACTTCTTCCAGGTTACGTACTATCAATTGAACTAATTAGTAAAAAGACACGACGTATTTTCAAATACTAGTCAATTACGGGCATACACTAATATATTAACTGTACAAATTGCGCCAAAATTGAATAAGCTGGCAATAACAACATGATGCACCCAAGAATGCATGTAAATGTACGGTACAGCTACAAAACAAAAGTATATTCTGCATAGAGAAGCGAATAGGCCTGCTACAGCTGTAAAGATTCACTGATTTATCACTATCATTTCTAAACTCGACAGACAATAGTGCAAAGCAATAAAATGATCACGAATTACTAAAACTTAATATTTGTCTTTGTATTAAATTAAATTAAATTGTAAATTGTATTCGAGCCGTAACTTAATGATCCAACAACAACAAAATCTCAGTACTGAAGAGTATAAAATGCAAATACAATATGCTACCCGAATATCTTAATAACTACAGCATAAAGCGGCTACACAACTCTACTGGCATTACGTTGGCAAACACACAAAAAGAACTATTAAGATCTCCATTCTCAACCAATGACTTACCCTCTTTACATACAAGTACATATTAACAAAGAGTAAAGATCAGGTTTCAAAGTTTATAGTTCGTATTATCACAAACACAACACGTGCACACTTTCCACGTAACTCATTACGTATAAGCAAAACATTTCTGAAACAAAAAAGTATAAAATCAGTGAAAAATATTTAATCGTAGTATAACGCAACGATCTAAGGTACACAAAACAAAATGTATGACACACTGAAAAAATTATAAACGTGATCTACACATTTTATTCTGAATTACAAAAATAAGTAGATATATCCGCCTACAGAAACTGATCAGTGATACACAAAGTCAAAATTGCTTGTTATTTAGTGAAACTGGTGTCAACTGACATCACAAACGTTAGGAAGCTGTAATTTGACAATACAACTGATGCTCTGTTTTTATGCAACGCATATAAATGCAAACAGCATTTACCAAATACAACACATAAATTCACGTAAGTTTACGGTATGTTCTAATACCAAATTTTATGTCGTTCTTCTCATTAACGTCTACATAGTAATGGCTGGCAAGGCTGGCCGCGGTGATTGATTGATCTGTAACACTCACGAGTCGCGAAGTCCCGGGTTCGAATCCCACATCAGTCATTGATGTTCATGGAATTTAATGTTGTTGTTTTTTTTAAATCAGTGGTGTTATCAGAACAGGCCGCAATCATCAGTTATTAAGTGGCCCATAAATATATATTTTATCTATTAGTTTTCATAAGTTATTTGACCGAGCTGAAGTGAATCGCACCTTTATTACTACGAGTATGGAGGGTATTACAACAACATTGTCGTTGATGATTCTATTAAAATTATTACCTAAACAAAAGGCACAATACATCTATTTCAATTATCGAGTAAGTTTCTGAACGTTGTTAGAATAAGTTTAAAATAACCATGAGTAATATCTGGATTCCAACACTGTAAATCAGTTCGACATCACTACAATCAGAACTACTACCTTACGAGAGTGATGTTAGACATCGCACTGAACAGTATGCTTTCACACATATAATTGATATCAAAATATTAAAAATATCTCCCTAATCATATGTAACTCCTCCCTTCACCCGAACAACAGACATTACAGACGTAGAATGAAAACTACGATGCGTTAGGAGTCGTTGCGTACGAATATACACATAGAAACATTCAACAGCTCTCCATAACCGAGCGGCCGTGGCTCAGCTAGTAGAGCACTGGCTTTGCATTTAAAAGAACCAGGGTTCGAACCAAGAGGCCGGCCATCTTGACTGAGTTTTTTTTTTTGGGGGGGGGGGTAGAGTTTTCCTCAGCCACAACAAGCTAACACCGGAATGCTCTCTTTAAACTACACTTTAAAAACTTTACCTCTGAATTGGAAGTACAAAATTGAATTTTGTACTCCCAATTTTTGAGAGAGAGCGGCGAACCCAGGGTTGGGTTTAGAGGGGCGGTTCTTTGCCTCCCAGTTCTTGGGAGGGAGCAGATTAACAGAAACAAAAACGATGGCACACCCTGTGCCAGTCACTGCTTTTCAAAAATTGGGTGTACATTATACTACCTATTTTTCAGAGGCAGTGACGAACCCAGAGATTATATTTTAACTTCGTTTTTGTTTCAATTAATCTGTTCTCTCCCAAGAACTGGGAAACAAAGAAACCCAACCCTGGCTTCGCCACTGCCTCTCAAAAATTGGGAGTACAAAACTGGAATTTTGTACTCCCAATTCAGAGGTAGTTTTTACAGTGTATGTCCAAGTTTTTCATAACATACTTGTGATAAAACGTTCCACACTCTCCTTATGTCATTCAATTCATTTACAATGTCTCCATTTCAATCACATATAAAAATATTTGTGTACTGATTTAATCTTTCAAGTTGATATGGCAATTCTTGGAATAACATTAAAAAACACACAAAGCACTGAAAGAACTCAAAAAAGAGACTAAGACGCAAGTGATCAAAGAATTGTATTCTGAATAGACATTTCAAATGCCACGAACATAATGATTAATGAACAGGATCCCTGCTGGCATGAAAATGAAGTGCAGCAGAACTAATTTTCCAGCCAATCTTTAATGCACATACTTTTCGAATCATCAAGTTATACTCAACATCATAATTAACAATAAATAAACCAGCAGGTAATAACGAAGAGAGACGTTGACAAAACCATAACCAATCATCGCAAGGCCATGTTCTTTACACAAAAAGACAAATTTATAGAACCCACAATCACACAAAACTTGTTCTGACGTTTTCACATTCCATACCAGTTCTAGGCAAGGATTAGAACTCAGTCTCAGTGAGACGGCCGGGTGGCCGAGCGGTCTGCGGCGGTACGCCATCGGCTCGAAGGTCCCGGGTTCGAGTCCAGGAAAAACTGTGGAAAACCTCAAGTCAGGATGGTCAGGAATGGAAGGAGTCGACCAGAGCCCAAGTTGAAGGTGCCATCCGGCATTTGCCTGATGTGACTGAAGAAACTCTCGAAAAACCTGGCAGGATGGTCGGTCGCTGGTATCGAACCCAGGACCTCCAGAATGAGAATCCACCGCTCTACCAGTGATTCTGCCAGACCCCCTGTGGGGGTGTCACCCCCAAATTTTCTATAGAACTCTAAACTTTAAAATGTATACGGTCGAAAATCGATATAAACCGTGCATGAGCCCTCCCTGACTTTACAATCCCGCAAACTGAAAAAACTGACGGAATCTCAGCGCTATATCAACTGCACTACGGCCGCTTCGTGTTTTACAGAATTTCACGAGCCTAGCCACAGTATCCATCTTATGTACATTAATAATGACAGTTGCAGCTGTATTTCACCATCTAAACAGGATATGCGGATATTCAGGATGATTCTTCTTGTTCGTATTATTTACTTAGCACACTATATAAATTATTCTATTGAGGAATAGAAAATGTCACAAAATTGATTTCAAATAATATGCAGTTACTCATTAAACATTACAGCAATTTGTTGCACGCATCACGTTGTTGATAATTTCTATAGTATCATTTCTTTTGCACTGCATTTTGAACGCTTTGAAACCTTTCCGCTGATTTAGGTAATAATACAACTTAGAAACAGCACTGAAACATTTGTGTAGCTGTTTCGTGGAAAGTCTTTCAAAGAGAAGAACGTGAAGAATTGCAATTGTAATGAAAGACCTGCTCACTGGTCGGTAAAAGTAATGAATAAATAAGGAACATGACCAAGAGCGTCCATGTTACGATTTTTGGAAGGGAAGGGTGACAAAGACAGCGCCCATACACATACTACCTTCTCTTTTTGACTGACAAGATCCAAACATTTTGTGTCATATTAGTATAATTTTCTACGGCTAGGGGAGGAGGGGAAAGCGTCCCCTTGCCAGCTTAAAGGGCATCCTTGAATATGACCGTGTAAATCATTACCTTAAAAATACGCGCCGTACAATACCCCTCGAGCGAAGGAGAGGGGAAAGTTCACGCGATCAAAGCATCTTGCAAAACGGGTAGAACAGCGAAGTTGTTTGCGCTTCTAATTACTCGTGCTTTTTCATTTGGGGTTGTTTGCCTACGATGTCACAACCACCACTCCTATCCCGCCACCCGTGCACAGTTGTTTACGTTCCTAATGCTTTTCAAAGATGTCGCTATATTCGCCAATTGTACAACGTACAAAATGCTTCCTTTCCTAGACTCCTTCCAAGGTTCCTTCACTTGACTCCTTTGGTTTCTCAGCGGAAGGAAGGAAGCGTTTAGGATTGGGCCTTTAGTTTAGTCAAGATCTTTCCAAGGACACCTCACGCACCTCTCTACTCCTTGTAGTTCCTGAGATTTAATTTCTGGACACGGACGGACAGACACCACAAGCGGGAATAGAAGGATCCTTTTGCTATAGCTCTGCTATCAAGGGACCTAAAGGGTGAGGGAGTGATGAGTGACATCTATTGGTGAACCTTAAACGCTTGTTCAAGACAGCAGAAATGTAGTATAGACGTTTATAAAACAAAGGATTTTTCTCTCTGATCTCTTTATATGTGTCAAAACTTAGTTCAGACGCTTTTCGTTGCATTTTTATTATGTTATACCTCAACGTTGGATTTGTAACTAAAGGAGTAAGTGAAAGCACCAGCAATACCCATGTTCTACAGAGAATGTACATTCGCGAGTTCTGATTGCAACGTTCACTGTTGTCAGACGATCCAACTATCAGAACTTTCAATATTGTGTTTAATTTACGATGTTGTACACTTTACGCCATTGGAACGTCGCTAGATATATTTATATTTAAAACAATCTAGGTTGCACGTGGTCGCAACGCAAACTGTTAACGACTTGGAAACGTGCGTAATAATGCGCACTATGGTATCTTACATTTGTACAGTGCGTGCATGAGTTTCGCAGTCATTAAAAAAATCCACAGGTTAATCCTCGCGGTGGACTACTCAACATGCATAAGAAAAAGATGCAGCTCGTGCAGTTCTTATCCCACATTGACAGGCACTAGATAAATGCTCTAATTGGCAAATGAAGTTCGAATCGGTAATTTCACTGCCGTGGCACTGAGCAATATGTTCTCTGTTAACAAGTTATTCCGCGTCTATTTAAACGATCAGTTAAAAAGGATTTGCTTGGGGATTAGCCGCTCACAACATATTTGGAATAATGCAATTCATAAGATTGGTAATAACATAGAAGTAGAGATGCTAAATTCAAGTGTAACTACACAGTAAAAATTTAGTTCTACAGTGAAATCACTGGTACGACGGGCGCGAATCATTGAAATTATGGTATCAATATAAAAACTTGTTTTACTCTGTTGCCACAAAAGTAAATTCACGGTAAAAAGCATTTTTATGGGTTAAACCATTCTTACGATAACAATGATATATTGCTATCCATGCTACCAGTGATTTCACTATAAAACAAACGTTTGTTTGCATTGTAGAGTTTCACTGAGAAGTTAAAGCATTTTATGCAGTGTCATTACTTTTCACTCAACTCTCGTATTGCTTTAAACGAGAATGAACCCGAGCTTGATTTTTTTGAAAAGGTAAGACTAAATCCTTTGTTGAGGAAAAGAGTAGTCGAAATCAAAAGTGACGAAATGGGAGTGGAAAACTAGAACGAGACAAGTTCTGTTTGTGGAGACGTGACGTTAATGTGTGTACAAGAGCATCAGCTTCCATTAAGTCCCTAAGTGACTATGGAACTAATGGATCATCAGCAACTGGGCGGGTGAAACAAAATACAAAAGCGAATTTCTTCCAATGCTAAAATAAAACACAGCTTCTAACGGAGAATGTTCTTCAACGCAAATCTTTGAATTACGTTCGTCTTGGAAACAAAAGATTACTTATTCCTTCTCCCTTTGAAGGAGATATTGGGAAGAACTCCTTGATTGAAATTACGCTACTGCTCGACTAGGTTCTCATGAAAATTCAGCGAGTATTGTAAGACTAGTAGTGATGCAAAATTAATGGGAAGACACGATTTCATAATGACCTTTCAATTAACTGCCGAACTCACCTTCTTATGCCAGATTATATCGCAGGATACGAGAATGTTAGATTCCTGGAAACATCGGATTTCTTGTTCTTCGTGCGATATACTCAAAACTCCCAAGTCACTACTTGTACAAGTTGTAAATGCAAAGCATTTTTCTAGTACGTAACACTCTAACATATTCTTACACTGATCAGCGGTGTCCTCCCACCTCACCTAATCCCATCTCGCCTAACGGTTTATCAGCCACTGATGTCTCGAAGATAAGAATGTACGCCATTCTAGGCGAGATGGGAATTCCCATCTCGCCTAAAATGGCGGTAAGATGCAAGGAGGGAATTTCTACACTGAAGAGGGAATTAATGTATTAAATTATTAACCATCAGCACTACAAAACTGTGAAATAGAAATTTTAATCATTCGCTGTCAGTGTTGAAATGATTCCACAACTTGCTTGGATGTGGTACTTGTAATTGTCCTTGTAAAATATTGTAATCTGACACACTGTGTCACACAAATAGTACTTAAATACCACACTAGATAAAGGAAAGATTCTGTCCGAAGAATCATACATTTCAATTCAATCTTTGAATAATTTCAAGTGTGCTTATTTTAAGGACAAGCAATTGTGACAGCACACTAAATAAAAGGAAGATGGATTTTTATTATCAGTTTAAAAAGATGTGATCTTATTGTTCCTTCTGTGAGACTGAGCGATGATTTGTGCGTTTTCTATTACGAATGTCAACAATTAAGAGTCCAAAAGTTGATTCGGTAATCAGCTTCAAAATATATTTGAAATTGGAAATAGCATGTACTCACTCATCGTCTGTACTAATTGGCAGAAACAGAAATACTAAGATTAACATGGACCCTCCAAGAACGCCAAGTGAGTGAGCCGCCATCCACTGGCTACTGCGACTCTCCTACATGCAGTCATGCAACTACAGGCTATGGCGCCGGTGTGGATGCTACGGTTTCTATCCTGACGAAGACATTTACCGCGTATCGGTTCGTGTATATGAGAAGAAAGAAGGTGAAACAAGAATACAGGATAGCGCGAGAAGAGTTTCCTTGAAAGAGGGGAAAAACCAAAATATACATTACTGTATATTCCGTAAAAAACACTTAATCGGTTCTAACTACTTATTTATTTACCTGGATACCTAGATCATGAAGATCTTTAAGTATCTCTGCTTGATACTGTGTCAGATGGCAATTTACATTATATTGCAGTTATTTAGATGTGTTTTTCTTTTAGTGGTAGCTTAATTATTGAGAAGAACTTTGTTTGTTTCTAATATAGGACTACGCACAACATAATCCAGTTTTTAATATAAGATTCATTGCATGTTAATGATTTTCGTTTACACAGTAGTAAGTAAATTTTCTTTAATAATGCATGTTTTCGTAAATTCGAATTTTGGATAATTCGAATATTTTTCGTATTACCTTGAACTTCGAATTAAAGAGAGTCCACTGTATTTGTTAACCAAATAATAACTCCAGTAATAGATATCGAAACACCCTTCAGCTAAAACGAAAACAATGCAAATCAATGTTGATTTATTAACTTCAAAACCTAAACGTGAGACCGCATGTTATATGCGTTCGTACACTACGAACTACATAAGGTAACTATGACCTTATTTATTAGTTACAAACATAAAACAATCCCGATATAGAATTCCTTACATACCCTCAAGGCAATCCGTAATCGACATACTGGACTGATCGCAAGTATTGTGACTCTCCTATAATAAAAAGGATCTTCACTCTCGTTGTTATTCGGAACATTATGACCGAATTCACACCAAAATGGTGATCAAACCCGCTATGCTGCCAATCATGAACGGAGACTATTTCAGCACGATAACGTTCGATACCATATCGTAGCTTCAATCCAACATGCTTCTCTAACTGTGAACCTGTTACCCTGGCCGGTAACATAACGAGATACTTCGACTGCTAACCATTTGTGGGACATGACTGAAAGCCAACTGGGGGCTCACCAGCAACCAGCAATGGCCATTGCCGATCGTACCGTCTAGGTGCAGCAAGCGTGGAACACCATCCACAGGATAACTTCCGAAAACCTCTACGATACTTGTGCGCGCGTATGCATACCTGCACTCAACGTTGCGATGCTGTGCCTACAATAGTTACTGAGGACAACGACATTCAGCTTGGAATGGCTCTGCGCACGCATCCTGTAGGTTGTTTCCTTGGAACTTATATCAATGTAACATATCATGTAAACTAATCTGATGTCCACGTTTTAATCACCTAGCGAAATTCCTTACCACTGTTAGATTTCATTTTCCGTAAGTACATTGACATTTTTACGGTTAAAATCCACTTACTTTTTAAAGAACTTTCTTTAGATAAAATTGTACCTTTGTATTTCGAAGCGATGTAAACCGATGAAAAATGGTGACTACGTTTTTATAAATTGTATATGAAATTATTCACAAAAACAAATTACATGAGTTGAATTGTGATTTTTTACGTAAGTCCGTAGCTTCTAACGATGGGACGTACTATTAACATCGCATTCGAACTCCGATCGGGTTTGTATTCGAGGCCGTGTTGTGTGTTCAGAGATTAACATGCGATGCCACTCGCTGCTAAAACGGTTTCTCCTTACCACTTTACTACCAGGTAGTTGGATGACAGGACTTCCTCACAAGTCACGGCACAAAAATAAATTATCAGTGTATTCTTCTTATAAGTAATGATATATCTATTTCACCTTCTTGGTCGGAATAGATTTACTCTAATCGACACAGTAGCGTGTGAAGCTGTGTATGCTATGTTACATAACTTCCGGTGTAGTTTCAAATATGCCTGCTTTTGTTATCACTTATCATCAATAAGAACTGTCGCAAAGACAGTGTTTACTTGTCAGGCATATGAGCAGATTCAGCTGAAGACATTCCTTGGCAAGCACAACATACGAGGAATTAGATATGGAAGCAATCGGCACGTGCCTTTCTTCACCACTGCAGGTTTCACCTGGTTAAGACCAAGAAAAAGCCTATTGTGAAGTTTACCGGTCTGTGTAAAGTTCGAACCCACTAACCTCCAAGAATCGAATAAGAAACTATCTAAAATACTGTCCACGCCAGGCAGTGATGTGGTATAGAGGTATTCAGAATTTCGGAATTGGAATACCTTATTTGTGATTGCGGAATGACGAAATTTCGGAAAATCGGCATTCCAGAATGTCGGAATGATGGAATTTCGGGAAGTCGGAATTTCGCAAAAAATTACGTCACTTCAAAAGTCTGGCACGGTAAAATGGGTAACTCAAACAACTGGAGAAAAGAAACTACACAAATCCACATGTACTCTGACTAGAGTAATGGAGTCCATAAACCTACCATTTGCTCTCTTAAGCGTGACTGAAATTACGTAATCTCACGAAGTCGGAGTTTCGAAAAATCGAAATTCTGAAATTTCGAACTCGTATTTTGCAGTTATCTGACGAAAATAAATTAATGAATAGAACAGTAATATCAAGAAAGACCGATTCAATTAGTTGCAGTTTAAGTCACATTATAAATTAAAGTAATTTTTCATTTGCACAGATAAAGGACACTATATCCTAACTAACATGACTATCAAACTTCAGTTTTCATCTGCTGAAGATATAAAAGGTAGTTTATTACATAAAACTCATTTACTGTGTAGTAAAGGTGAAACATGTTGGTATATGAACTGCGATATGCCACTGTTATTCTTACAATAAAGTAATCTAACACAACCGAGACAAAAAATAAAGGTATTAGAAATCATTTAGTAGCTTTCAGGTTACTCTTTCTAAAGTTTTCTGGAAAGTGTCATTCCTATTATTGTTACGGAATCGCATCCAACAAATATTAGGTCTCAATCGAAAGTAAACCATACAAATAAAGTCAACGGGTTTTGAACCCAAAACTAGGTCATACGAGCTCCAAACTATTCAATCAATGCAACTGAATCAACAGGTTTCTTTCTACTGAAGGAAAAATAACTTTATGGGTACGCAGCTTTACGATCTACGACATTACCACAGGAAATGAAAATAGTATGCGGGACATAGTATAAAATTGAAAAGACAGTAATTACGAATGATTCCAACATTTAATATTGTCGCTGGGTATGAAACAACAACTATTAAAGAATAGAAAAAATGTAATGTATTCATCGAATATATCCTCGTATTTGTACAGTCGCTATTTAGACGGAAACAATAACTATTTTAAAAATTCAGACACCGGTAATATCAGTTTCGATAAGAGTGCGTTCTAAGATAGGTTAGTTTATACCGCGGGTTGCAAAGCAGAAACTGTCCCAGGGAATCGATCTCAGCGCACAGCGCGCAAAGACAGAGCTGCAGGGATCAATAGGATCTCCTGAACAACCGCATCCCGTTCATCCGCTTCATGACATACGTTTTACCTTGCTGCATGAAGCGAAAAAATCTTCCGTAAACATTACAATTATATACGTAACAGTCACCTTGGCAGAATTTTATGCTATAAATTATATAGGTATACTGAAAAAATATAGAGCACGACATCTAAAAATAAAAAATATTTCGCAACGAACCATTAAAAAAATAATTATGGAAATTCAAGAACAAAGCATTACGAATAAATACTAAAATTTAAGGGTGAAAAAAAGAAGATAAATGTTTTATTTTCGAGCACAGACTCGCTTTATGCCTTTCTCCGGTTCTGGCTATGCAAACATTCCGAGAAGTCACACACACAACTTTCAGTTATGTCACGCACAGAACCCTTTACCCCGTCTCCTCTTTTCTCATTCACAAGCACGCCAGCTAAAATTATGGAATTCCTAAAATATAACATTTTTAACTGTTCTCATTAATCTTTGTAGAGTCTGTTTTTAAAGGTAGGCGAATTAATTTTAAAACTTCTTTTTTTAACTCTTTAGCGATAGAAAAAGGGGGAGGAGACCAAATAAAATTAAAACAACACAAAATAAACTTGAAATATCTTGAGTTTCCAATTTCAGGATTAATATTATTGACACTATGATTAATCAGTTAATTTTGAGTCCTGAAACGCATTATTTTGAAGCTCTTCTCAGCTATAAATTATCCATAATTTGAGAACTAATTGATTTAATCAGTTGACACCTAACTACCTCTCTGTGATCGAGTTAATTACACTGACTCCAAGTAAACAAACATAAAGGGAGGACCATCTAGTCAAAACACATCTCCCCTCTCTGTATATATTTAATAAAAAAAATATAGCTACAAAAGAAATCTATGTAAGGTAAACATACAATCCCCAATGAAATTTGAAACTTGAAGAAAGTACATGTTCCTTCAGTGATTCGAGCTAACAACATAGACACAAGACTATGACCAGTTGAAAGAGAGGGAAAACCACAAACCATATTCAATGTAAAATCTCGTAAGAAGCCATTCAAACTTGTACAACGCCGATAGTGTTCTGACAATGTTTATTTCAATGCTCTTCTATTTCCTGTCTGTAGACAACGAAGATTTATTGACAACGATCGTAAACGACAAAATAAGATCAAATCATGGCAAAACGATAACATTTGCATTAGTATTACACTTACCTGTGGAGAAGTAATCGGGTTTAAAATTATCTAATTCAATTTGTTCATTACGCATAACACCAGCCATTTTGAACACAGCTAGGTGGATACACACATACACACACAAAAATAAGGGTCAGGTGAATCTCAGCTACGAATACTCGGATGGAAAGATGATGAAAAACATATCATTTGTTTTGCTCCTCACTAAACTTCTCGCTCCATCACAACATCGCCGATTCCCGCCACTGCATCATACAGCCCAGCATGGCTCCAGCTAGCACGGACACGTGGGGTGAAGAGGGAACAACTCCGGGCCTCCTGTTTGCGGAGCACGTGTGAAGATGTCGACTAGCACTACAGAGGATCCACCCATCACGAGACTAGTCAAGCACCGCACTGGTTTGTTCTTCACTTGATCCAGCAGCTGGGACAACCCGACTAGTCGAGAGGGAGGAACGGGGCGGTTTACAGTAGATTTAGGCGGGGTCGGCAGAGACACATTACACGTGGGAAAATGAATCTTCCTACTCCCCCTCCCCGCCGAATATACTCATCCTACTTTCTCAAAATGATGACTTCCCACTTCCAAAGAACAGAAACAGTAGAAAAAGGAAACCTAACACTTTGAATGAAATCATCTTCAGCAACGAACACGAACATTTCTCACCCACAGAGGGTAGACAAAAAAAAACACACGGCAAGTAAAAAAATAAAAGTTTTATAATGCAACCAACCACGAAAAATTTGAATAACAATCTGAAAATCAATGAATGGAGAACGAGGTAATAACGAACACGATTGTTTAAAAGTGCAGAAAAAAAAATATATATATTGACCGTAAGCACGTGACTATTACATTAACAAGATTGAAAAAGTAAAGCCCATTTCGGAATAAAAGTCACGAACGATCTCAGTATCTTCTCATTATATGTTACATTTTTCACCTGAATGTACAATACTGTTGTTTACTCCTATTATTTTTTCACTAATTTGCAGCATAAATAAGTTTCATGAATATTCCTTCACATATATGTGAAATACGATAAAAAGTTAATTATATGTAACATAGTTCGCTCTGTTCTTTAAATGTTCCTTTTCGTAAAAGACGTACATTAACTTATATTTACATTTTCACACATAAAATCGGAAACGTTAGATTTAATAAATGAATCGAAATGGTCCCAGTTCTTTGGAAAACTATCCCACAACACCAGAAATGCCGTATTTAATAGAATATTAACGCCCCTTAAAAAAAAAGTGTTTTAAGATAAGTTAAAATGAATTTTATGGGCGGTGACAGTCGGTTCTAAGAATTCGTTTACTACGCGAATATAACCACTCTCTACAAGATCTCTCCAAAAATCACCCATGGCTCGTCATTGGCTGCAAAACCAGTGACTTGATATAGGTTTAAGTATCTATCCAGATACGAGTTAGTAAGTCTAACCATTCTGTATATTTCAGTGTATTGAGTGAGATTTGGATCCCGAACATTCCAGTCTATTTCCACTATTTGTCCGAAAACGTATTACGCGATTATAAGCGCCCTTAAAAGAATTTTAGCCCGACCAAAAAAAAAAAAAAGCGTATATTCGAGTAAATACGGTAGTTTAAAGTGACGCCAAATGATTTCCAATATAGGATAACCGTTGGAAATTCCTTTACATTTGCCAATTTTGTGATACATCATCAAGAGTTGTCGACTTAAAGTGTTCGACAGTAGGTGACTCTTAAGGTATTGTCTGATTGTGCGCGATTTGTAACTCGACAACTCTTGGTAATGTCGTGGCTGTGCAAATTGCAATGTATAACGAAATAACCAACGTTTATCCTAAAGAAGTACAGTAATTTCATACAATGATTCTTAATATATGAATATTCCATCCAAAAATGTTGATCGGTCTGGCAAATGATTTTTTTTTTTTAACTATAACATTGCTCTTAACATTACACACGCTTGGAAACTTATCAAAAATTACTTTAGTGCGCAGTGAAGATTAGGTTTAATCAAACTTAATTCGTTTAGCTCAGAAATAAACTACATTATTTTCTTCTTCCTTTAAAAACTCACCCTTCGTTATTCACTACCATTATTTTTCTTTTAAATACTTCCCAAGTGTCTTGTCTGAAGTGAGGTGATCGCGCTACGACCTGATCAGAGAAATGCTGTCTAATATTAGGAGAAGCCAAGCCAACTAAATAATACATTCCCAGCTTAGATTTTAATTAAATAAGGTGTGACGATAATGATTCGATTCATTGGTGGTTTTGTGCAATCTTTATTCTTAACGAGCCCGAAATAGAATTTGCTGTGTGCAGAAAGTACCGACTAACTCAACAGGAAAAAGAACATGTAATTAGAAATAAAATTGTATAGAAACAAATCAGAATTATCCGTTTAGTTTAAATGCTTTCTGTGTCTTTTTCTTTCTTTTTTTGGTTAATTGTATTTCTTCATTGCATACGTTGCATAATCTAACTCCGATTTCATATCTAACAAATCCGTTGCTTGTTGAGCACCGTATAAGAGGAAAGCAATGGATACGAACCCATGAAGCAAATTTTATTTAATCATCCTATGAAGCAGATTAACGATTTCAGATTACTATGAAAGCCTAACTTTAAAAATCCCTTTAACATCAAATATACTACACAAGTATACAGCGTCAATTTTGAGACATTCGACGCAATATGCAAAATTCCGTTCAACTGATCATCACAATTTGCTTTCAAGACTAAACGCCGTAACCTTTTTTGAAAAAATAGTTATTCCGTGAACAGGCTGACACTTTTGCTCTTTATACTCTGAAAACCTTTTACAGCTGTGTTGAGTCATTGAGTATTTATGTTTAGGGATGTAATTCCCTTGGACGTAATTAATGTACGATATTTTTCATTCAGGTTATAAAGAAGTTACAACCTTCTGTAAAATTTAGAAAACGTGGGTTACGCCCTTTGAACTTGGAAACGACTACATGACTATAGGATAGTGCTTACCCCTGCTATAGGATAGATAGTAGTGCTTACTGCTTACACATCTTTCTTTGAAAAGAGGAAAACTCCTATGGCACCTCCTTGTCTTGCCCAAAAAGAGAGAGTTCAAAGGTTTGCAACCCCAACTGACAGAAGTGTTCTGCCGAGTAGCATACACATCCAGGATAAAGACCACCAAGATCCAAATTCGATTTCCATTCTGGAATAGTATTTCTTTAGCAGACGTGGGTTTTCAATAAATGAACGAGAGACGGCAGGTTTTTGTCATCTAGCAGAAGTCGAATTAGATATTCGTTTTAAATAGTTAAATAATTTCAAATATTTTGAAATCACTAAGGCTCCATTCTATTTCCCCGTAAAATATGAAGCTTGTATGATGAAAGGTGTGTTCGCGGTTGTATCTAAGTTCTATCTATTCTAAAATCTGTACCTCGGAGGTAAACTACACTATGTCACTTTACGCAAAACTAGACCTCAGCTCATACATTTGTTGATTTAAACACGTTCTTTTATATTTTTTGCGACATAGTGTTGTGCTATCAATTGCCCTTCTACAAAATAAACATTGGCAAAGTTGTGTATACCTCCAAGAAGAGCATGTTCAAATATACAAAACAATGTACTGAGGTCGAGTTTGGCAAGAAAAGGACATAGTGCAGTTTAACCCCGAGGTACAGATATATATAACTGGTCAACGCCCTAAAGTATAAAGCAGAAATAAAGCTCACTAACTTCGGTCATTTTCGGCTGACGAGAAACGCTAAAACCGGAAGTAGTCATTATTTAAATCCTTCGCCTATGGATTAATATTAATGTACTTTAAAATAAAATTTTCATTTCTGGGCTGCTAGACATTAAGTTCGTTTCTAGTCCGACAAAGTAAGTTAGGTCTCAAATAAGAGATTATCGAATACACTTTCTAAAAGATCGTTACCAACTCAAATGTTCTCGGTTATTACAGAAAAAAAAAATGCATATAACCTCGTAGTTTCTTATGCTTCACTCATTTGCAAGTAATGATAAATAAGCAAAACCCACTTGAAACGTTCAAAGCAAAATACGTTTTAAAAAAAACGAGCTTTGTCTGTAAACTGCAGGGTTTGTGAGATACTTAATAATTACCGATCGTGAGAGTAAACTTAACCCTCTCTGTTAATTATAGCTACAGAAGAAGTATAATGATCTGCGAGATCTAATAGATAAGGCGTCGACTTCAGACTGGAAGATCTCAGTGATTGGAAAATTTACATGTCTACAACATCCCCTGAGCTGAGAGCGTTCCAAGTTAATTACGAAAACTTACCAACATTAACAAACTACGAGATTGGTTTAAAAACAGAAGTAACTGCTACCAATGGCATGGTTACAGTAACCGATTGCATGTTATTAAAATTTAGTCTTGAATTTTATAAAACATTCTTCAACTAACGTGGAAGTTAAGTGCACTGAGAGAAATTTCTAGACTTTTTTTGCAATAATATTACAATCTAGACGTTGTGACATTACGGAGAATGTTAAATTATATGGTCAATTTACGTACATTTTGCCATTATTCTGGAAAATTGTACGCATTTCTAATCTTTTGCCTCATGAGCTTTGCCACATTAAATTGTACGTATTTCTAGTCCATGCCACATGGGCTTTAAACATGATATGTAATGGCCTCCCTTCATTACTACTGTTAATATTAGTGACATCATTACTTTTATCCACAATAGTAAGGACAAAATGTACGTAAAGTGACCATATAATTTAACATTCTCCGTAATGTCACAAGGTCTAGATTGTAACAGTGTTGCAAAAAAAGTCTAGAAATTTCTCTCAGTGTGAACCCTTCAGATTTAACCGCTTAGTGCTGGGTTAATTCACTTTCTATTCGGTGTGCTCTGCATTTTACAAACTTATGCGGTGGAAGTATGCCTTTCTGTTATCAAGTACCCTTCCGCTGTATACTGAAATCCTTGAAATAACGTACACTCACACTGTTCGCGGATTCATTGTAAGAATATGAAGAATTTGAAAGTGATTAAAACCTGAGCGTTTATCGGACCCCACGTTGGTAATAAGTCCAGTCTTATTAGTATTTGTAGCTTCTAGCTAGCTATGTGCACGAATAGGACGAAAATTATATCAAACAGACAGCAACACCAACCTTAGCACATGAGATTAAGCCTTTACTTAGAAGTTAGAACATTTACCAAAAACACAGCAAAATAAATAAAAGCTTCCGATAACGCCTCAGCACAAGTTTTGGAAGGTCTCTTCAAAGCTCAGTTAGTTTTACGGTGCAGCACGAAAGCCAGAGAAAGCAACGGCGATATCAGCGTTGAAATGTTTCTTCACGACGAAGAATGAGATTTCACTATGAAGTATAAAACCGACAGAGTTCATTTCAGAAGGAAGGACTACTAGAAACAAAGAGTTAATGGAATATAGTCCATGCACAAACTCATGCATAAAAATTAATATGGATTAGCGGATCTCCTTACATATATACACACACCAACACACATACACAAAGAAATAAAATGGAGATACTTACATTGGCTGATCACACGAAGACATCATGTGCCGTAAAAGAAGCTATGTTAATTCCCTATCAGTATGAGCCACTTTTAAGAATAAATAATGAGTAACAGAATTTAAACACAAGAGGATGACGCGTGTCTACAACACGGAATTGAAATCACCTGTCTCTCCATAGTCAAGCTTTTAATAATAATAATAATAATCGCTCCCTGCTCTCCAACTTAATCGCCTGGTATTCACTACTGCAAACGCCAAATAGCAAGTAACAGCAGTGTTAAAAATACTTCCGGTATATTATATTCTACTCGCATTATTTTTTACTTTTAAATTCTCGTGCCACTGTTTGATTCTGCTACTTGTGGAAATAGTTAAACGCAGTCGTGTCGTTCGCTGATTAATGGCTCAACAAAAGCACGTAATATATTAATTATTCAACAACCACACCTGCAACCACTTCACGGTGGCTTCGTGAGCTACTGAAACCAAATGTAACTCCTTTAGTACTTTCACAATTAAACTCAGGTAAACAGTGTTTCACATTACCAGCAATATGACGAGAGACCCAAAAATATATACACACATTTTAATGTACAAATTATTTTACTTAAACTTTATTGTCATATCGATATAGACATCATGCGATTACTGCGACGCATTAAAAGTACACAAAATATCCATCAATAACGTCTGACAAGGTGTTCACTACGGTTATTATTTTAATATGTTTCAATGTGGCTGTTTTTCTGTAGCAGGGAAAAGTATGGCAAAGTGCAGAAGTGTAACTTTATTTGACTGTGGTGTCTAAAATATACAACTACCCATAAAACTTTTTGACCAAAATGAAAGTTTCAACCTTTTGCTACACGTGAATATATATATATCCCAACCCGTCTGGTCAGCGTGGGAGCAGTAGACCAACTCCTCCCTTCGGGGAGAGGCCTCATCCACTAGTGGATTGAATATGGCTGTGATTTATTACATATATATATA
>JAGDQP010013965.1:0-46412 GCA_022664845.1 Lepisma saccharinum
AAAAAATTGTTTCTTTTTATATGACAACATGTGTCAATTAATATATCATGTTAATGGTCTTTCGATTCTATATACAAAAAAAAAACATATTATTGACTGAAGTTTGAGGTAATATCTCCACTATTTGACGATCTAAGCGCTCCAAGTGAATATGGCACTTCTGATGCGAATTACACAATTAAATGAACAAACGAAATGTGTACCTTACCGAATGAGGAAATTGGCCGGCGTCGGGCCTTCGCGAAGGGGCAAAATCCGCGCCGACGTCGGCATGAGAAGTCGACCCAATGACCAAATGTTGCACAAAATCCGACGTTCTGCTGACCTCGGCGGGGCGACGTCGAGCCGCCAAATCTCCAAGTTCCACCCACCGCATTTCCAACCAAAACAGTATCTTCTTTAGTTGGCGAAAATAAAAAGTAGACCCTGTTGATGTATGGTTATTGACTCCCGGTATATATATATTTAGTTATATTTTGTCCAGTTCCTTTGTCAAGATATATTAATTACTTAGTAAATTTTTTAGTAGTGTAGAACCGGACTTGAAGCTAGAATCCTCTGGTTTGTTGTTCATCACTCTAACCACTGCTCTATCTAGGCGTGTTGTGAATGACTGACATTATTTCATTCCTTTATGCTACGGAGACTGTTTCTCAAGTAAAGGATTCGTATAGGCTTTAATTCAGTACTGGAATGGTTGATTAGATCTTGTGTTAGAGCAACCTTTCTTTCACAAAAAAAAAAATTCGGGGGGAGGGGGGTATTTTAACTTTTTATATGAAATGGAAGAGGAAATCTCTAGTGGGAGTTACACACCATGGTGAGTAGTAACAGGAGGCCTCATAGCCTCCTCAGCAATTGCTGGCCGGGTGGTCGAGTGGTGTGAAGCGGTAGGCCATCAGCTCGAAGGTCCCGGGTTCGAGTCCCGGCAGGAGCATGAGTGTGGTCCTCAGCAATTGCTGGTCGGGTGGCCGAGAGGTCTGCGGCGGTAGGCCATCGGCTCGAAGGTCCCGAGTTCGAGTACTGGCACAGGCATGGATGTGGATTTTAACAGCTAAAGGTGAATCGTGACGGACCGAAGTCCAAAGTTACCAGACTAGTCCATATAAAAATAAAGTTTACCAAAGTTTACTTCCTCAGAATAAAAAGAGGTGAAAGAGGTAGAAGGACTTAGAAAGGAATGACAGAAATATGTATCAGTAAATTGGTAAAATGTGTTGTATCAACTATATGAAAAGTTATGTATTACTTCCCACATTCATGTAACCCCCACATCCATTCATTTATTTACGATTCAAATATTTTCTCTCTCTCTTATTGATACATACGCACACACACACACACATACACACAGAGAGAGAGAGAGAGAGAGAGAAAATGTTGCAGTTTCAGAAAAAAAATCTTAAGTAGGTACACCACAAGGAAAATGTTTCCTTATTGTGAGTGTCATACGTAAAGTTTTGCGATTGTTAATTTCCAAGGTTTCTTGTTCACTTAACTATACAGCTTGTAATTCTAGTAGAGCAATGAATGAATCCTTCTTGTTACAATATTTGTTGGTTTAAATTGGAGGGGTGATTGACTCGACAGCCTTCTGAAAGACACGCAGGTATTAGAGCTGTAAAGACTGCTTCGTGTCTTTTTCTCTCCCATCTTGACTTGTATAGTAATTGACAGCATTGCTGATAGATGGCAGTGTAGTAAGGTGGCAAATGAGTCTGCGTTGCAAATGGGTTGGTTTAGCAGTCGACCCACCTACTACAAGCCACCATGATGCCGTCCAGTTAAACATCAGCTGTGAACCAGCAATGGTCCATTTGTAATATCCCGCCAAGTCGGCGGCCACCTTAAATTCATACGTTGGGCCGACGTCCTTTTGCCGCTTAAATGCCGACTTGGCGGGCGGCACCATCAAGCCAACTTCGAGCCACCTCCTGGATGGCAGCCAACACTATTCCGGACGTCGACGCACCAAATGTGGCACACTGTTCTCATGGGGTAATTTGTATTAAATATTGATTCGCTTATTTTCATACCATGCACATTTTTGGACTATATATTTCTTTATCGACCACTGTCTATGAATCTGAGAGTACGTTGACAATTTGAAAGTTAATCAACATGCACGGCAGTGCATGAGCCAAGTTCTTCACGTCAGAAAACGTCAGCACTGCCAGAAGCATGTTATACAGGAACAAGAGTTTATGGCAAAATCGACGATTTGGGGGCCCCGTAAGAAAAAAGATGTTAAAGATAGGAATATGAGCTTACGCCGTTAAGGAGATATGGTAAATATGTGCAGAGGTACAAAATTTCATATTAGTATCTCAAACTATGTTCTAGTTGTGGACCCCTGAAATTGCACATTTTAGGCTAACTGACACTCACTGACTGACTGACTCACTCACTCATCATATTGTTTAGGGTGTTTGGAGTAAGCTAGAAACATGAAATTTGGTATGAAGGTAGAGGATGATAAGTAGATAAAGGAAAAATTCCGACATTTTGGAAAGGTCGCCATCTTGGATTCAAAATGGCCGCCAAACCTAAAATTTCAAAGAATACACAGCCTAAACGACTGAAGCTAGAACAGTGAAATTTGGTATGAAACTACATCATTAGTAGCAAATTAAGAATTTTTTTAAAAAAATTGAAAAAGTCGCCATCTTGGGTTCAAGATGGCCACCAACCCTAAAATTTTAAAGAAGACACAGCCTAAACGGCTGGCGCTAGAATAACGAAATTTACTTTGACAGTACAATATTATTAGTAGATTATGAAAATATTACAAAATATCTCTAAAGACGCCATCTTGGATCCAAAATGGCGGACGTCATAAATCCATTTTCCACACTGCTTAAGCCAGAGATACGAAATTTGGCATAATGATGTATTATCAAAAGTAGTTTAGGAAAACAACAACGTTTTAAAAAATTCACCATCTTTGATTCAAAATGGCAGCTGAAATACAATTTTTCACATCGTTCGAGATAGAGAAATGAAATTTGGTATGACAGTGTATCATCACCAGTATGTCACGAAAATATAAGAAAACGTTAAAAATGTGTCCATCTTTTATCCAAATTGCCCGCCTAAGCCCCACTTTATAACGACTGAAGCTAGAGAAACGAAATTTGGTATGAAGGTGTACCATTAGGTTAGAATAAATTCGGCTCGTCTTCCCTACTAGGGTGCAGTTCCCAGCGGGAACCTGATTGCGATAAAGGAGTGCACCCCAGCGAGGCTATCTTGGAATTCTGGGGGCAGCATATAAATTACACAAGTGTAAAAAGCTGCGAAATACGAGCAAAAGCACCAGGGGTGTAAAATGTCCAGTCAACTCCTTCAACCTTAAAAAGTGGTGAAATGGAATATGGATGAGCCTAGTTCCTCGCGCCAACTTCCAATACTCCTGTGTGTCCCACCAAGTTTTACTCGTCACAAACGTTAGCACTGCCAGGAGCATGTTATAGGCAGAATGTGGAAGTTTCCCCATTCGGACGCAGCGCTCTGGAGTATGAGGGAATATCTGCATCATGGGGCGCAGTGCCCTGCAGATTCTGGTTGTGATAAAAGGACGCAGTTCCTCCAAACTCCTCAAGTTCGATGCGCGGCCTGCCGTGGGATTCTTGGCTCAGCGACGCGAGCGAATCGAGGGGAGTATCAACACGCACGGCAGTGCATTCAGCCGAGTTCCGCGTGTCACAAAACGTCAGCATGCTATACAGGAACAAGAGTTTATTACGAAATCAGCGATTTTGAGGTTCTGTAAGAAAAAAGATGTTAAAAATTGGAATATGAAATTTCGAAGTATGACGGTATATCATCACTAGTAGATTACAAAATATCTGCAAAGACATCATTTTGAATCCAAAATGGCTGACTTCATCATCCATTTTCCAGACCGTTTGAACTAGAGATACGAAATTTGGCATAAAGGTGTATTAACAAGAGTAGTTTAGGAATAATTTACATTTTTGAAAAAGTTGTTAACTTGGATCAAAATGGCCGCACAAAGAACATTTTCCATACCATTCGAGCTATAGAAACGAAATCTGGTATGAAGGTGTACCATCACAAGTAGGTAACGGCAATGTAAGAAAACTTTTTAAAAATCGCTTTCTTTAATTCAACATAGCCGCCCAAATACCATTTTCCAAACCACTGAAGCTAGAGAAACGAAATTTGATATGAAAGTGTACGAAAATGTTCCAATAAATCGATCAAACCACCGCTATGAGGGTGCAGCCCCCGAGGGGCTATGGGAAAAGGTCTGCACAGCATGGGGCGCTGCCCCCAGAAAGTCTGATTACAATAAAAGGGGTGTAGCCCTAAAAATTTGAAGTTGGGGCGCACACGGAATTCTGGGGCAGCACACCCAGCGAGGCGAACCCAGTATATATACGACTCAGTCGCGACCTACAAAAAGCTGTGAAATCCCAACAAAAACACCAGAGGTGCAAAACATGCAGCCAAGTTCTTTAGCCCTAAGAAGGTGTGAAATGGGAGACGGATGAGCCAAGTTCCTTGGTGACAGCATGTAAGAGGAACAAAGGAACTTGTCGCGAGCTGGCAACAGCCTTAGGGTTGGTGGCGGTGGACGTAGTGGGTTTTAGGATCCCCACCAAACTTATAGCTTGAGGATCATGAACCTTGCCACCTCGCGCGAAGTTCCTTTGTTCCTCTTACATGCTGTCACCAAGGAACTTGGCTCATCCGTCTCCCATTTCACACCTTCTTAGGGCTAAAGAACTTGGCTGCACGTTTTGCACCTCTGGTGTTTTTATTCGGATATACTTTACATAAATACCTTGTGTATGACGAGATTTCGAAGCATGTACAGACATTTTGACCGGAACTTCGAATTTCCGGCTGGGTCCTCTACCAATCGTACAGTCACCACGACGACCGAGGAACATGTATTCACCCGAAAAGAAGACGCCTCGATTTTAAGCTCCTCATAACGTTTTAAATATTTTCTTTTTAAAGAAACTTCTTGTATCAAATGTCTTGTAAGAATTTATTGATGTAGACTATTATCTCAAATCTTGAGGGTTTGAGCTAAGATAGCTGACAGGTATCAATGCGTAATTCTCGTAAAATTATGTTTTTCCACCCTTTCCTTGTTATTGATAATTAAAACAATTCTTTTATATTTTGACCAACATCTCTGTTTTTTTATTGTTCTATCGTTTACTGAAGAACGAATCATTACATTGTTCCAATATCTATGCAGCCCTACACTTTCTTGATAGCCTATTACACCTGTAGATAAATGTTCTCAGGTATTTTTGCATCTTTGTTCAAGATATGACATTCGGAAATGCTGTTATCAGTTACAAAGAAATAAGTTCGTTATTTTGAAAATATATCTGATTAAATATAGTATTACGTTCGAGTTAGTGCCAAAACGCCCTGTCCCAAAACACCTTGCCTGGGGAATTCATTGTTTTTAGTGCCAAAACTCTCTTCACGGAAGAGCAGATCTTATCATTTCAGAAATACCCTGCAGATGCGTGCCAAAACGCCCAGTCACTTTTCCAATCTAGGAGCCTCACAGGAACACCGAGGGATATGGAGAAGATGAGATGAATTTCTTTACTTCACATCCCACCCCAACCATATTCGTAGGCGGCTCCTAATTGATTTCATTGTTGCGGAGAGCAACTCGTCACAGAAGTTCTGCTATGAGGTATACGCTGCTACTACGCTACGGCCATATTTGCGGGATGCACTACTCCAACCTTGCCACGTAACTCAGACACCTCAACAGCCTTTTCATGTCTTTGTCTGCAGCGTATTGGCGAATGGCACTAGTAATTCTCTTATCTAAATTAACGTATTTGCTTTTCCTTCTCTTGGTATTCAAGTGTAAGTCCGCCCTCATTTGCAATGTGTCGTAATGGTTTGAATCTCCCTTTAATACCTTAGCTAATTCTGTAGCATTTGGGTGGCTTTCCCTATTCTTCGGTTTAGCCGGTTATGCCAGCTTTCTGCCGAATTCGTTGTCCTATGGTGTAGCGCAAAACAGTTCCACATATCTCCGATATTTTCATTTTCTAACCAGTTCTACACAAAGTAGTCGTTGAAGTGTGTAACTTTGTCAATTGCTGGCGACGTCTCCATGACAGTTAGCCAACCCTCCTCAACGTCCACCGGATCAAGGTGCGCCAAAGCAGCTACCATGCGAATGTGCATTTTAATTTCTTCATTATCCCTGTACATAATTGCCATGCCGAGGTGTCTTGCATCTTTGTCCACAAATACTGGTTGAAGTGAAAGTTACAACCCTGCAACTTGCACTCAGGAAATTGTTGTCGGAGGGCCGCTACAGTTGAGACTTGAGAGTTCGAAGTCAACAGTAATGGTCTTGGGCTCCCACGCCGGAACATGCAACTTCAGCAATGAGAAAAGTTGAACGTTTCTTTGGTTTTGTAAGGAAGGTGGCAGTACATAGTAGGTTTAACTAAACCCTACAACTGGACATGGGTTGTGTAGATTTGCGCAAAGTCTGGAAAGGTGAAAGGACGTTTCGGTATGCATCTGCAGGGTATTTCTGAACTGATAAGATCTGTTCTTCCGCGAAGGGCGTTTTGGCACTAAAAGCAGTGAATTCCCCTAGCAGGGCGTTTTGGCACGACACCTTACGTTCTCTTTAAAACCTCCGGACATCACGCTTTCAGATAATGGACTTTCTGCAAATTGAATATAGAAGTTTATGGTAATTCTAAAAATTTCAAACGAAATAGAACATTACATTTTGCATATTTATCATCACCAGGATTCCACTAGCTGTGGTCCACAGGCAAATTCTTGGTGAAAACTTTGTAAGGGTGCGACTATGCGAAGGTGAGACAGGAACCCTAACACTAAAGTTCCAGGCCTCGTGTTCGTGTGCTTTACGCAGTTCAGTTTGTATGACTGTGTTCAAAATAAAATCTCAGAAATCCTTTACGGTTTCACCAAGATGGATTCATATTCAAGATGGATGTTCTTGAATATGTGGAGAATAACCGAGTGAAGTCCGCGATAAACGACTCTCCTGTGCAATTATATATGATTAGATATTCGAGTAATCAAACACTCTAAATGTTATTAGGCTTATGTACGTACCATAAATACAAATTGTTTAATTAAATAACAATGACATAATTACCTGCGACTTGTTATTAAGACACGACTCAAATATAAGACCCTCTCCAAATTTTGGAGCGGAAATTTGATACAACTGGGGTCTTATTTTTTTTACATCGTACTTAAGATGTACAGAGGTTGCTTGTCGTGTCTTGTAAATGTCAAATCCTCCAAGAGAAACTAAGTAAAATAACCCTTTTTATTTTTGGATTTCTCCTTGAACCTATGCAAGAGAGTATGTTCCATCAAACTATGACAAAAGAAACTACGAATTACCTTTCGATCACAGTATTTCAATACAATCAGATTGACAGTGTGTGTGTTAAAACGCACTAAGCCATTAACTTGATTCCTTTTAACGAAGTATCTAGTGTAATGTTTCGATTCATTGATGAACGCAATGTCTGAATTAAGTCGAGATTTTCTCGATAGGTAAGAGCTGTGTATGTGCCTAGTTATTTTGTAAATGAAGAAGTTGTCTTGACCTACGATGTACGAAAATGTGAATTACATTTGTCCTTTCGATTAGCAAATCGTCCGGGAACTTAAAATGTGTTCGTAAAATTTGGAACTTTGTTAACCATTGTTTTGTGAGTTCAGCAATTATGCCTATGTTTTCGTAGTCTTATTGTTAATGCATTCCTTAAACTAATACAACAAATATGGCTCATTATTCGAATATTTGCCCAACTTCTGCGCCAAATTCCTTTTTTTTTTCTACTTGAAAAAGCATACTATTGTAAAGTGCCTACTGTATAAGCGCTGAGAAGATTCAATAAGAAAAACTCTATTAATATGTATATCACATCCCTGACTTAATATAGTTTTATGAGAAATACTGGCTTGCCTAACAGATTAAAACATGTTCAAGAAAGTGGAAAGATTCCAGTAGAAACAAACATTTTGTTAAGAGTAGAAGTAACCTTATTTTGATATAATTATAAAACTATCTTTATACATATTTGTAATGTGATCTGAATGTTTGCTTTTGAATAAAGAATCCACTATAGTATTCATATTAACATAATTCCATTAACATTGCTTTTTCTCTATTGAATACTATGCTAAAAAGAAATAAGCCAAAATTAAAAATTTCACCATAAATCACAAAACTTTTAGTTTTTTGAATACCTTGGATTATGAAATAATATTTTCATTAGACTCATAGCAAAACCAGAGAAGTGACACTTCATTTTATGTAATACCATTTACAAGTGGCAACGTTTTTTTTTTTTTTTTTTTAACAAGTTATTAGATCCTTTTAACATTGAAGGAACCATTTGGGGCGAGAGGATGTAATCCAGCCAGTCGATCACAAATTATTCATTAAAAATGCATCCAGCTTTGTCTTGTATGAATACGGAAGGAGGTGAATAAGAGAACTGGAAAGCACATGTCTTGTGTTTCAACGTAAATTTTTCTAACGGAAAAGAACGCCATCATAACAAAACATTTTATACAATAAAAGAAAAAGTAGCAGAGGATTACGTAACACATAATTGTATTTTGCGTATGGCAGCCATTAAGTAATTGCGAAGACAATGAAGTCATTTCCTTCTGCGACCCCCTTCCTTCTTTCCACTCGCCGGGGTTCCTTTTCAACAAATTCACGCCTCATAATTATTCCGGCGCTGCGGAAGGAACTGTTTGCCATGTCCGTGTATTCCTAGAAAGGAAAATAAACAGCATTAGGTGCTGAAAAGCAGAGTTTATGCACCCAATCGTAAAGTAGCAGAGAGGAACTTCCGAGAAAAGTAACATTTATTACAATTGT
The DNA here is from genome assembly GCA_022664845.1 of Lepisma saccharinum. Lineage (NCBI taxonomy): Eukaryota > Metazoa > Arthropoda > Insecta > Zygentoma > Lepismatidae > Lepisma > Lepisma saccharinum. The sequence goes on from JAGDQP010013965.1 coordinate 8,909, forward strand.
TTGTCTTTATGTTATGTTTAAGAGCGGAAGATTTGCACCTTGTTTGTTTAGGCAATGCTAGATTTGACATCCATCCCTATCATATCATCCCAGGCTTATTCTATCATTAACTCAGGGAGAAATTTCATTCCAAGATTCTTTTCTTCGTCGTTACTTCCAATCAGCTATCACCAAAGAAAACAATAAATGAATCTTCCTATACTGTGCATAGTACACAAAAATTCCAGTCCTGCGGGCTACTTATCAGATGGCAGCACAAGTCTAAGATCACGTGATACCGCCGAGAAATGTAATTAGCGGGAAATTATTAATTTTCATGGGCTAAGATGTCAATGAAGTTTTCAACCATAATAGTCGTTATGTTTCATAAAAAAACGTATATTTGTCTTTAGAAATATATTGCTCTGTATCTCATCTTTGCCTTCTAAACGTATGTTGTCCTTTCTCTTGATTTTATATCCATTTTCATCTGTACGCGATAAAAGAGTTATTTCAAGGTACTTACAAATTCTTCTCCTTCTTCGTTCAGTTACATAGATAGAGAATGACGGTTGGTTGGTTAGAAACAAGTGTGTTCTAATAGAGGATTTGCTTGTAGCTCTACGCTACTAGCTAATGCACAGAGAAAGAATGAAGCCAAAAACAACTGAGCATCGACCAAAGCGACGTAACTGATTGATTAGCTAACAACTAGAGAGCTTGTCATCTTTGTTAGCCGAAAACAATGTTTTTGATTGGAGTAAATGGGCTAACTGCACGGGACTATGCTGTGACGTTTGGCTTCATATTCTTCGCAAAATCGCATATCCTCTGCTAGAACATCCTTGGTTAGAATCTGAAGACACCAGGACTGGCCGCAACTGTCGCTACTATCGAGGTATACGTGAGAACTTCTAATATTCACTTATTATTATTTTCTTTGATATTACCGAGCTGAAGTCGTGTTCCAGTACCTCTACCGCGATAGACTGAAGAAAAAAAACGTGTTCCAGTAATTGGCAGTACTGAGATCAATAGTTGGCAGCAACTATTTGTTCCTGTGAAGCTAAGAACTTGAACTATCCTATCTTTTATGTCTTAAAGGTAAGAATGGTTATATAAGAATGCGAAAATTCTATTTTAAAAAATTGCTAGTTATTGTCTCCCGTGCCTAATAGATGGATTCTGTGGAAAAACGGCATATTAGTCATTGTCACCCCCCCCACCCCCAGTAGCAATAACTGCAATAATTTACATAATGATGCATTTACATTACCACTGAGTCATTTGCCAGAGGAATAGTCTCGAAAGTTACAATAACTGGAGAGGGAGGTAAGAATTAAATGTAATTTTTTTTAGTAAATTGTGCTTGTTCTCTTGAAGCTTTTTTTTTTGTCGTGGAAGGTTGATTACGTCACCAAATATTAGTACACAGTGGATCACGTCGGTGTGGTACGCAGTGTACCGATCCCCTGTGTACACCATCGTAATTGCAGTAGGTAAATGAGTGCGTCGGATCCTAATAGTAAAAACAGTCATAATTGTAATATGTCAAATTATATTTTATTCTTTACTTTTCCTGTCAAAAACATTATAAAATAAGTATGTTAGGAACGATTAGAGGAGGTTAGGAAGGTCAGGTTTGCATCTTTTCTATTTATTATCGCCGATAGGACGCCGCCATTTTAAACGTTGTCTTATGACCATTTTTACTATTGTGATCGGCGTGTGGAAATGAGACGTTATTTTCCAATGGATTCCTTGTCCAAGCATCATAATTATCAACAAAAATGCTTCTTATACAATATTATTTGTTAACGGTAAGGAAACTTTGCAGCTGTGAATAGCGTAGATTAGGTAGAGATGATAAAGTTTAGGAAGATATTTTTCTACTTTGTTATAACATTGAAATGCTTTTGTAGACCTTTAGAATCGTAATACCTTACTAATGATGAAACGAATTTAGTAATGTCAAAATCACAATTCTCGATTGTATGGGCCCCTTTTGAAATGGCCCCTTGAAGTTTTATTTTGTACGCTAGGGTATTTGTATCTTGCGTGGCTCTACATTACTGTTACAAGGTAATGATTCATCCACGAGGGAAAACACGGAAAGTAGACAACAATGAAGAATGAGATAATCTGTAAAGTAAGTGCAGACATATTCAATTATAAAATTTAGTGTTGCTAAATAGAGGAACAATGAACTTCAGCCAAATGTGAGAAAGCAAGCATCAGGTAACAATATTAAAATCGAACCTAATTACTTTGTCCGAGAAATATTCTCATCAGAGCACGAACATTTACTTGCAGAATATTTGAAAATTGTAACAAACTGGTGTAGTTAGTTTGACCGTATCTTGAACCGTTTTGAAATTATTGCATGTTAAATGTCAGGCACTTTAGTAAATACTGAACAAATGAGTTTGTGAGGGAGTTTGTGAAGGGTCTAATTTGTGTGTAGTGCTAATTGTAGCTGTCCATAGCGGCAATTATACGTGCTTATGAGATTTGATGAACCAATCCTGTAAGCATAAATATACACGATAGGAGTGCTCGATTTGCCAGAGTGGGTGCCGGAGAAAGGTGCGTGATAATTTCATCCCCGGTTGTTGATTCCGAATATAACCCCAACCAGTGATAAAATCTTTGTATTTCTACCCAAACAGGTAGTATGTTGAAACTTACCAGAAACTATTAACTTTAGGATCCCTTTCATAATTTATAGCAAATCGAACACTGCACGACAATAAGCTCACTGGATGGATGGTGCATTTCTGCAGTTGGGAGATGAGCAACTGGAATCTTCATTTTGCTACAGAATTATTGTCAGGAGCAACAAAGAAATCACAATTAACAGGGAATGCAGCTTTGTTTCCAGGCGTGCGTAATCTTGTTGTTGAATATTGGAGCTCTGAACTGATTATGAATAAGTGCGTGAAGATTGATAATAGCATTTTGACTTTGGAGGTCTATTTCAATATTGTCGAGCAAACCTCGCCCACAAAATCGTTTGGCAAACCTTTCCATTGACGGGAAAATCTAAATGCTGGACCAGCGACGTTGCACCAGACGGAACGGTTGCTATTTCTACATGTTTATCCGGAATTGAAAACAGATCTTGCTGTTGGAACGAAAATGAATCAAGAACTAGACAACATTGAAAGAGACAATTATCCCGCCATTTCTCAAGAATATTATTGTCCACTTTGCCAGATTTGGAAAACGTTACATATACGTTTGAAGATCGAATCAGTCTCTGTTGCACAATGGGACCAAAGGCACCACTTGGTTCACGTAAAACAATAAGAAGGGCGGGAAGTGGTTTGCCTTCAATGGAGACAATGGGCTCAATTGTATATGAATGCGATATTCCAGCCGCTGATTTTACTCTTTCACCCCTGTTAGATAGTGTGCGATCCCTATGAATCTCATAATTGACTCCAGATTAGTCAGTAGACCTATTTAGAATTTCAGCTGAAGAATACTTTCGGACGACCTTGTCGGTGAATTCAATACCAAAAGCGATCGCAGAATTCTCAATCTCTTCTTCTGACTGACCATGTTTGTACGTCACAAAGCGCGTCACCTTGCGACCAACAATTTTGTAAGCTGTCTTGAAATTCCAAACCCAAGTTGGTCCACCTTTGAAATCAGTTAACCCAAGTTCTCTAGTTTTTGTATCGCCTGATATCAATATCATGGACAGTTATTAGATTATTTCTTGCCTCTTGAAACTCTGACCACACACATTCCGATATGACCTTAAGTTTCTCACGTTTTGTTCCGTTGATCATAATATATCTGATACCGCGATAGATAGTTCCTAACCTTTACGCTCTTAAAGTGGTGCATGATTGTCTTCAGTCACTATTCCCTGTTTCTAGCTTCAATTACGTTTTCGACATAATTAAATGGGACAAAAACGTTAGACACATCGTCACTCAAAGGCTCATAAACTGGGTTTGTTTCAGTCACTTCCTCGGAAGGCATTTGCATTAATTCTTCATCACCCAGGATTTCAGTGACGGTGGCGTCTTCAAGTTTCTTGATTAACCTGAAAATACGAATTGCAATCTCCAATTCTCCATCATGTACTTCCCGTGTTGAAGATGGTACTTTAATCTGACGTAGAGCCTCTAACATCAATTTGGATCCTAGGTAATAATCACATGCACATGCACAAAAGCACTCACACACTAATTATAGGCCACTAGCGTACGATCATGAAAGTAAAGCAGAACTTTTGGAGTCGAACACCGTTCTACCGCACTAACACAGTAACAAGCTACTACCGCATGACCACACCACGTTTACAGCCTGTCTATTGCAAACAAGTCAATATGGGCGACTAGAACTTGCGCCAGCAAACTTAACTGACGGTCTGTATAGGACAGATTAGTTTAATCCCCGCCAGGCACTTCGCGAATAGATATTGAAGAGTAACATCAGTTACGCTTACGTTTTTGAAGTTGAAAAATGAAAATCATTTCTAACTGAAAAAATAATAGTTCTTTATAACAGCGGTTCCATAATTCTAATTATTTCTTCATGTGTGGTTCTTATTACTATAGGGTCACATTTTCTAACTCGAGATAAGACCAGATTTAGGTTTTACTACCTCTACTAAAAAGGTAAAGAAACCTTTACGTATGGACGGCTGTTTGTGTATCCGCCTGTCTGTATGTATTTATGTCCAGAGAATTTTTCGTCAAGAATAACTTACGTACAACTTTACAGATTCAGTTCAAATTTGGTACACACATTTATGTTGGCGTCGAGAAGAGACCTATTGTTTTCCGTTGAAAACATTTCAAGATACGGTCAAACTAACTACACCAGTGAATTTCTGCGAAAATTTTACATGCATTTGATGTGTATCACTTGCACCTATTCTCATTTGAAAAGGTTAACTTGAATCCAATATGGCGGATCCAAAGTGGTGGAAAGTGTGTGTCATGTTTGTTAAAGATGTATAACTTGGTTTCATTTATACTGTATATGGAAGCATTCATATTCTTTCCTATCTGCAGGAATTCAACGGTTACTTCCACATTTTTCATGAAGCAACTTAATATTATCGTTCGTCAATCATACTCAATAACTTGCAAACGGTGCGAGCGCCTGCAGGGGAAGTCAGCCTAATTGAACATCAGTTCATTGTGCTATCATCAATAAATAAATTGTAGTGATACTCGTTTGTGTTACTTGGTCTAAAGAGATCATTTAACTTGCAAGTTGCAACAGAACTAAACCTGAACAAAGGTAATTCTTGTTACTTGAACGAAGTGCAACTTGAGTAATTATCTTCTCAGTTGCAGTCGTCTATCTTTGAAAGAATCATTTGTTGCATCGTGCACTCCATGTATGAGATACTCCAGAGGGTGAATCACACCGCACACGTGTAATATTGCGATACAATCTCTTCTGTCCTCTAAGTATGTATAAAAGACACATGACAATGTAATTATTTTTGCGAACGCTTTGTAATTAAAATTGTACTGCTTGCTGCTGACTATAATGCTTTCATTTTGACATCACAAAAAAATATTTAAGAAGAGCACATAAACACTTAAAAGTCTTTCTTTGTGACACATCAAACATAAAACTGTAATATTTGCGTGTGCGTGTGTGGCGTGATGTCACTATCGGGTCCTTCTCCATGTATGACATGACATTTGACACACGCCAAGGAACCTTCCATGCATGGGTGAAACTTCCGGCCTTCCTTCCGATGCACTTCCTCTCTCGGGAAAGTGAGCATCTTTCCTGTATTTTTCCTCTCTTTCCTTTATTTCTCTGAAAAAAGAAAATATTTTCTATATCATCCAACCGCTTAGCAGTGTTGCCAATCACAAGTAAGTATGATAGATTGAAAGGCTTGTTACCTATAAAATTACGTTTACATTTGGTCTCAAATCATGCTGCTGAGAACTAAAGGTGTTACCATCGAGTTCTACGTAACGACACTGGAGTGATCGAATACTGTCGAAACGTAGATGCCAGATCTTCGTAACGACAATTCGAGTGTCCACTTCCAATTTAATCCGATAAAGACCAAATTTGCAGTTCTGATTTTTTGCGCTTGGAATTGCTGCGCGCAGTAGCGGCGCAAGGGAGGTTGTGAACGGTGCCACAGCCTCGGGGCCCAAGTGTCGAGGGCGCCCCACCGCACTGTGGGACAACATCCCGAAATTCTAATTTAAAAATAAACTCGAAACCCATGTAATGTTTTAGTTAAATGCCCTAAACTACTTCGTTTGTAAACCTGATCATAAGTGCATCCAAGTTGCTAATTTTTTTTCAACATTTTCGGAATGCGCTTATGTATATTTTCTGTCTTTGTCATTGAGGCAAATAATTTATTATGTAAAATATGGTAATTTTTTCTAGTTCGGCTACAGCCCAGCCGGCATACATACATGTTTACCACGTCGAAAAACCGTCATCGACGTTGTATTTTCTGACGTTGAAATAACAAAAATATGTCGCTCCTATCGACGTTGAATCTACGTCCAAAGTGGAGGTGGAATTAACGTGAAAAGAACGCCGAAAAGTAATAAAATAACGTAATTTCCACAAAAATGTGACGACTTTCAGCATATCACTTTAAACAGGAAAATAATGCATACTGCAACTTTTGAAACAATAAAGCGTTCATTTCACACTTCTGTAACATTTTTCATTGTTATACACAATGATCAATATTTGTTTGCAATGACGTTGTATCTACGTCTTTTCGTCTTCATCGATTGTAAGTCGACAATTTTGACGTAAAATTGGACCAACGACGTCATTTGCACGTCGAATTGACGTCCTTGTGCCGGCTGGGAGTGTACCGTATAAACATCGTAATACTAATGTAAAGTTTTGGATTATTTTCCCAATTTCATCGACACGCACAAAAAGAAAAAGAAAGCGAAGCCAAGCTCTTATTTTTCGTTAATATAAAGTTTAGGCTAAATACTTTCAGGGCATCCAACATTTAGCTTCCACTAGCTTCAACCTTCTAGGTAATACCTCCTCAAACGTGATGAAACGAGTTGCACGCGTTAATACTTGGCGATGATGCATATAGAATCCGCATCTTTTGTGAATGAAAGACAGTGGAGAAGTGAAGGACTGGTTAACAGAAGTAGCACAGAAAAATGGTTAGTCACAATCGAGAGAAATTTAGTCATTTTTTACTAAATCCCCAACTGGTTTAAACTTTAAACGCCGATTAATTTTGTGTAAATTTTGAGAAGAGCATGTAGTCATTTTATTTCACTAAATAAATATTCAGAGGGACTCAATATACGTTCAGATCTGAGTGCGAATGATTATTCTGTTATGATTGGGATTGTAACCAAACGACTGGGAACAGTAGTTAAAAATAGAGTAAGATTTCGTCCAAAATGCACTAAAAAAGAGATTGTAATATATACAATATTATCGTAAATTTGACGATAAAATATGGTTATTTTGGAACCAATATTTTTTATGGTCGCATTTACGAAACAAGTCCTCATCTTGTGGTTGTGCTTAAACTGGAATGTTCAGCTCCTAAAAGAGTAAAGCGTTGTTCGTTCCACTACTCGTAACAAAGACTCACTAATATATGCTAGATTACATATTCGTGTGCCATTATTTCTAACATCCTTTAAGCAATATCTTTAAACATATATCAGTATATAAAAACAATAATCCTACGTTTAATTCGGCAAACTATAACCGTATTGTATAAAAACAATAAACCTTCAGTGTCTATAAGTTTTTCTTTTTTTTTAAAAAAGTGCTGTCCTCTGTTGACCACAAATATAAACAAAATAAAAATCTACGTAACGTAATATAAACATGCGTAAATATCCTCACACATTTAGTTATTATATTGAACGTCATCATCATCATCTTCTTCAAAATTATCATCAAGAAATTATTATAAATGTCAGGGTTGGTGCGTTTGCAGTATTTTTTTTTTTGCTTTTTATAAGTTTTTTTTTTTTTGCTTGAAATACGAAGCAGCATCAATTAAAAAGAATAAAGAGCCTACACTACCTGTGACTGGATCCATTATTCAAATCTGACTAGGCGAGACTACATGCACGTTGTTAATTACAACAAAATGTTTAGTCAAAAATGACTAAAAATGGGTGTGATTAAATGCACGCAGTCATTTTTGATTAAACCATTTTGCTGTGTGAAATACTTGAGAGAGATATATACAAGGTAATGAAAGTTATTTCTCTATATTGAAACGGAGACTTCAGGTCGTGACACAAGGTACAAACACTATACAGCGGTGTGTCTTTTGAAGGAAAATAATTCGTAACTTGCGAAGTGTAACATACCTATGAAACTAAGAACATAAAATTTCTTTATTGGTTTTCGAAGAACTCAGTTTTGAAGTTCTTAAATTTTAATATATATATATATATATATATATATATATATATATATATATATATAATGAACATTGCAACAAATAATAACATTTCGTATTTAATGATCGTATGCTTACAAAAGTAATTTTGATATTAAGTGACGCTGTTTTGTGTTATAACCTCTTTCTGTGCAAATATTGCTCAAAACAGAGATACCACTGAGAAAAGGAAGCAAGTAGATGCACTGCGTAGCTAATGTATAACTATGTCACTATTCTTCGCACGTCTACAATTTATAGAGTAGTTTATGCAAAAACTATTGGCTGGCAACACTTTCCTCAACGACTGGGGTATGAAAAAGCTGCCGTGCAGCACTTCAGGCCAACAGCCTACGAAATGCGAGCAGCTTTGCAATTATTATGTCACATTTGAGAAAAATAATTGCACAAAGATTTTTATCCACTAAAATATCATAATCATCCACGACTGGTGTCTTAACTGCTTGAGTATCTTTTTCTGCAGAGAGCAATTTTAAGCTTTGATGAACAATATTCCATTGTGTTTAACAAGCTACATACATGCAATGTTTTATTTGCCCCTCAACTTCTAACAGAACAACACCAAGGAGTGAAAAAAGCCAGTAGTTACGAATGCAGTGTAACTTAGAGGTTTCGCTGTGTATATTTGTCTCTAAAGTCAAATTGGCAATACATAATAGTGTCAGGGTTACCAGATGTCCTCTCTCCTTTTCAAAATATCATGAAATGTCCTTCATTCTCTAGTGATCGGGTTTAAAAGTTCCGAATTGGACATATTCGTATTATTGTGATCAAGTACTTAATTTTAATAAAATGTCCATTACCGAATTATCAAGCAAATGGTTCATCATTTGATAACTATACATTCCATTTTTATTAAATTATATTACTTGATAGGAAGATACAATAAAAATGTAAAATGTTGTATAACTTGCCCTGTAAAAACTGATATTTGAAAATAAGAAATTCTTCTGTTCCTCAGTGTTTCTTTATCGGATTTTAAATGAAAGGTAGCCATAGTTGTGTACCATTCTTAGCTTAGTTGTCGTCCATTTTTAACTTTACTGTCCTCCACTGGTAAAAAAATGATCTGATAACCTTGAATATAATCGAACTAAAGCTAACCTAAGCTATCTAACCTAACCTATTAATAATATGATATAATCTAACTTTAACCTACTTTGACATTAAGTCAAATTAAAGGCGACGTAAAGTAGCTAAAATTACGTTTAGTTTAGCTAACTTCTTAGGATTTCATTAAAGCAGACATGTCAACCTAGAGAAGTGTGAAGTTTCCCAACCTGGAAGGGGGAATGCGGGAGAATGAGTGAGAAACGAAAAACATACCAAAGAATTACCACACAGAAGTTTATGATCACAAAAGTACTGTAAAAAGAACAGAGCGTAAGTAATTTCCGAGTAGGTCCTACTTGAAAAGTTAAACCAAACTAACCGTTTTTAAAGTTATTGAAATAGTTTACGATCTGATCAGTTCAACAATTCTTCTGCATCCACCATGATGTCTTGCAATGCTGCCACTCTAGAAAGGCCTTTTTCCTTTTTACTTAACTTTACAACGGAAGCTTTACATTTTGCACTTCTTCTCAAAATGCGTGAGTTTGCAGGTTCTTTGCTTGAGAGCGTGAGTTGATGCTTGAATGCGTGAGACTCACGCATTTTGCGTGCGAGTTGAAGTGTCTGCATTAAAGTATCCTGATCTGACAAATTCTCAATGGTTGAATGACTCAATGAAATCCAACTGTCTTGAGCTATTGCGATAAAGAGGTAAGAATTACGTAGATTCATTTCGTATTTATAATTGTAACGTGATAAAATTAAACAACTGTAATCACAAGATAATGTACACGTCCAACACACTTCTTATGTCTCGATTAGGGTTTCGTGATATTTACTTACTACTTGTATAAAGCGTTGGCTCGGCATTTGGGAGGTACTGGGTTCGATATCAGTGGCGTAACATCCTGACGTTTTTCTGTCACACTAGGTAAATGTAGGGGTGGTACCTTCAAAATAGGCTCTGGCCGACTCCTTCCAGTATCCTTCCTCCTACCAGATTACCTTCGCATCAGGTAATTAAGTGTAATGAAAATGACAGCTGGTTAACAACAGACAAAATAATAATTTGCTTTATAAGTTGGCCATATCAAGAACATGGCCATAACACCTTATTATGCTCTCAAACATTTTATTAAGATTTAAAATCGTACGAATAAAATAGCAGGCATATGTAGCAGTCATCCAATCAAACAGCATAACAAGCTGTCTCGTAACTCGTAATTGTATCCTCTTTTGCAGAGAAAACAGGTGTTAAGGGAATACAGAATTATTCTTCAATATCAAGATTTTTTTTAAAAATGGGGGGGGGGCAAATCCAACTATTGTCAGAGGGTCAGTACTGGTGTTTCCACTTTCAGGAAGATTCAGTGCTGTTCCCTACAAATAGATCCGTCATTATGAGCCGAGTTGTGGAAGCGAGCGGAGTGAATTTCACTATAACATTGGATCATTCAATCTTAAGAGTTAAGAAGATATAATTTATTCTATATTCTAGAGACTTATGAACTGGATAGATAAAAACAGGAAACCTTTACAGAAAAATCAGTGTTTGTTCCATGTTTTTGGACAAGTTTTATGACTTGATGCTCTAATGGCGCCCCGGGTGGTTAATAGCGAACACGTCTTTCTGTAGTGCGTCCTGTTAATTTGGGCGCAGCTGAGCGTTGTGATATCATTGTGGAGGTGACTGTCCGAACTGGACACATGCTTAATTTAGTGGGTTAGTAGGTGGGAAAAGAAACGTCCATACTTATGTGATTATTGTAATAGTCCTATCTCCACTGAAAAGTAGGAAAGAACTCAGGCCTTAATTCCGCGATATTTTACTGTGTTCAAGTATCAAATAATCTTGTGCTTTCCCTTTACAATATCTATTCGGAAATATTTATAAAATATAATTTAATATATATTAGGTCAGTATGAAAGCCCCTCCGGAGTAAAGACGAGAGTGACGCAAGAATTCTACTCACAAAAGAAGTGATATCTATTTTGCGAGTTACTTTCTTTGTGTCACTATGACAGACGTGTTTCCTTTGTAATAAAATTAGGAGATTTAGTATCCTTCCGCCATAGTGACACAAAGAAAGTAACTCGCAAAATGGATATAACTTCTTTTGTAAGTAAATTCTTGCGTCACTCTTGTCTTTACCCCGGAGGAGTTTTCAAACTAATATCACTTTTTTTGTAAGGCTGCGCATTTTTTTTAAAAAAAAGTGCATAGTCTTCAAACAAAAGGCCGATAATAATAATAATAATTTTATTAGTCGTTAGACAACTATTTACAGTTGTAATAGACTTCGTCATAGAAAAAATACAATAAAATATAGAATTATACAATAAAATTTAAGATTATACAATATGTACGTAGTTTAATAATGGTCCCTTAAATAAGTTTCAAATTCACCTACGCTATATAGGCAACTATTTTTAAGCATATTTTTAATATAGCTGTCAAACCTTTTCTGATTCATATCACGAATAAATGACGGTAACAAATTAAAATATTTCACTCCACAGTACCTATAACTATGTTGCGTCTTACTTAGTCTTACATACGGGGTATCCATATTATCTTTCTGTCTTGTATTATAGTCATGGATATCGGTACGTCTTGTAATTTGAGCATAGTTTTCTTTGACATACATTAAACTCTGGTATACAAATATCGATGGTACAGTCATTATTTTATATTGGCTGCATTCAAAGGACTGAGCGGCTCACTGAGTACTGAGCTCTTAGTGAGCGTCTGGGATCGGAAATCCATCGGATGACAGTTAAGGTTTATGCTCAAGGAACAGTTGAATATTATAAAGCGCACGGGTGAATTTCGACGAACAACAGAATATCGTACAGCGCAAAGAGTGTTAAACATGGCGTGCCAGGAAGATGTAAATGTACTTGTAAATATTCCAAGCAATGCAAATATGCAAACATGGTCCACAACTCATCCTGTGGATTAAGAACTAAAATAAACTAGTGTGGAGGAAAGGTGAATGAATAGGACATTTCTGTTACCAGCTTTTCCTTAAAAGCATTAATTTCTTTATTCCACCAGTAGTGAGCAGGCGTGGCCCATTACTATACCCACACCTTTCAAATGTCCTAAGGTGGACGATTAGGGCTACTAATAACAGTGAGTCCAGTCTTTATCCTATGCAGAAATGCATTTATTTCTTCATAGTTAGTAATGTGAATTTATATTAATATGAATTTCGGATTACTTGTATATTTTGAGGTTTAACTAAATCACACGGAGTAACACCTTGCGCAGACCCTGACACATACGTGGAATTTTGTACTTTACTCATATTATACTAGAAAAGAATCTGGGTGATATTTCAAACCTTGATGGCAAGGTTCTAGAGCACTGGCCCCCCTCCACTTCCAAGTGTCCAAGTCAAGAAAGTGTTCCTTTTTATTTCAAAATTATTTCAAACGAAGTGATATTATTCTCTACATATGATACTCCTGCAACCGGGCTAGGTTTCTAGAACCTTACCTTTTACTGGCAGTTTTTGGACTGCTGGTTGTCGCTAGGTATTCATATTAAAGCGTACGGCAGAATAGCTAGCTGTCATAAAGTGCACCATGACCGAAGTAGCTTATGTAAATTGCTACCTAAAACTTTAATTTGCAGTTTCGAATCCCAATTTGAGCGCTTAAACGTGACTACCAAAATGGCCAATTTAATTTAGCAAGTTAGAAACAGCTTACTAATTTAATTTGTACGAAATTAATATTTATTTAAAACTCTTTTAATACCACATGCAAATGGGCTTGTTCCTAACGTCAGAGTGATGTGTATACGAAAGTAGCGATTCAGCTATCTCGCTTCGCAGTGCCGTATTTCGGTGCAAGCAAACACACAACTATATATATATATATATATATATATATATATATATATATGCATCTCTAGCGCACCATAAGTTAGATGAAATGTATTTAATACAACTAATATGTTTTTCTAACATCTTACTATTCTGAAGTAGGAAGTGCAGCCGATGACTTCCCGATATTTCATAGTACGTATTATTATACTCGTACTTAACGCTGAAATTTCTGCTTCGGAAGCCATTTTGCCTATACAAGCACTTCCGGCTCAAATTGAGCGTGATATTCCTTGGCTCGAAAAAATGGTGGCGGCTCAGAGTGAGCCAGAAACAGCCAGTGGCATTCAAAGGGCAAATTCACTGAGCGCTCATTGAGTGCTCAGTGAGCGCTCACTGCTTTGAATGCCCCCATTCACTATATAATGTTTTACAAGATACTCTATCAGATACACCCTTTATACATCTAACCGCTTTCTTTTGCCATTTAAATACATTTAAAGCCCCTTTAGAATTTCCCCAAAATAAGTTACCATATAGTAGATGGGGATGAAAAAAAGCATAATACGCAGAGATCAATAGGTCTTCTCCTATAGGTGTCTTTGACTTTCGGAGCATATATAAAACTCTAGCAAGTTTTTTACACATTTCGTCAGTATGTCTATTCCAATTTAGTTTTACATCCATATATATACCCAAAAGTTTGACAGATTCAATATTACTATCATTAGCATTTTCGTGGTTCAAATTGAAATAGAGTGCAACAGTTTTTGCAGCATTCAAGGTTAGTTCATTATGCAAAAACCAACTTGAGGACGCTATTATCATTTCTTTATTTTTTTCTTGTAGTGACTGTGTTTTCTGCATTTGTAATAAAGGTGGTATCATCAGCATACAAAACAGATTTGTGTGGTAAACAACTAGGCAAATCATTCATATATACAACAAAGAGAAAAGGACCAAGAACCGAGCCCTGCGGTACACCAGTTTGTATGATTAATTCTTCTGACTTTAAATTCATAATTTTAACAATTTGATGTCTATTAGTGAGATACGATTTAATTAAATTGAGTTCATTACTCTGGATACCATAAAACTGTAATTTTGATGTTAGAATATCATGTGAGACACTATCAAATGCTTTACTTAAATCAACTAGAGTGACACAGGTGTAAGAGCGAGATTCAAACCCTCTTATTATTTCTGAAACAACTGATTCAACTGCTTTTATAGTGGAAAGATCAGTTCTAAATCCATATTGCGACATATTTAAAACATTATTATGTTCAAAGTACCTTGACAACTGGATTTTCATACATTGTTCAATAACTTTAGAAAATATTGGCACGAGAGAAATCGGACGATAATTATTCGGGTCGCTTTTATCTCCTTTTTTATGAATAGGTATAGTTATGGTAATTTTAAGACAATCAGGGAAAGTACCTTCAAGGAGTGTCCAATTAACGAGATACGTATGTAACAGGATAGATAATTGTGTGTATTATTTGCTTCAGTATAAAATTAGATAATCCGTAGTAATCTTCACTATGAGAGTTTCGCATATTAAGAATTATTTTCAGTATTTGTTCAGGTGTAATTTCCATCCATTTAAAAACTAAACTATCGCTCTGTGGTATATTCTGTCTAAGTAAATAGTTTTTATACTGGTTTCTGTTGTCAGTTTTATTACAGTAGGTATATCCAGCACGCTGTGCACTATTTATAAAATGTTCGTTAAATTCATCCGGAGTTATGGTTATACATTCATTAGATAGCCTATTCCCTGTTTCATGTTTAATCACAGACCAAGCAGCTTTGTACTTATCAAGAGAATTGGATATGAATTCTTCATTAGCTTCTATTTTGGCTAACCTAATTTCCTTTCTGTAAAGCTGTCTTATCTTTTTGTATCTTTCCTTATCTGTTATGTTACCTTCTTTTGCTATATAATATAGCCTAATGACTTTCTCCCTCAATTCGGCCAGTTTCGTCGTAAATCAATTTAAATGCAGCTTATTCTGTTTTGACATACCCTCATTAACAGGCCCTATCTCGAAAACGGTAACTCCTATCAACAACATAAGCTTCGATTTACCCCAACTTATTAGGATCCGCAAATGCCCCCCCCCCCCGATACCACCCATTTGGGGTTAAAACAAAAAGACAGACAAACTTTTCTATCATTTGTGAAAATTCTGTGGTTGGGCTAAAAAGGTCATAACTCATAACTCTTGAACCCCTTCACCGATTTTGACGTGTGATAGACCGTTTGAAAGGTATTGAAGCGTAGATTAAGATTCCGCAAGTTTCGGTGCCTATATGGTCTGGGGTCAGTGCTATTATCAGAAATGTGAAATTTCGATACTTTTTTTTTCGCACCGTCCTAGGGGCTCCCAGGGAAGTCCTACCGACACAAGTTTTTTTTTTCTTCTTTGTCTCTCTGTATGGCAAAGGGCTTTCAAATGCCAGTTCAAGCATCAAAATCGGGCTTACATTTCGCTAGATCCGAAACTAGCTGTATACATAGAGTGCCGCTAACAAACTCATTTGTCAGCGTCACTCGAAGAACTTCATGATAGTGTAGTGGGGAAATGCTGTTTGGTGTTGTCTGACCAGGCAAGGCAATCACATACAGCAGATATCTTTAGAAACTCAATTTTTGAAGATTAGTTATGAAACAATTTCCGAGTGTTAATAACGCCATTGTAGAACAGAGTTTGAAGTTTATTTCAGCCATCTTGTTTTCTAAAATTGTCCAATTTTTTTTCGTGCAATATTTGTGCAATCCTCCTCTTAATTATGAACGATCAGGATGACTACAGTGAAACAAATGTGAAATTTACTTCAAATGAGCGTATCAAATTAAATTATAGCGCCCTTTTTGATGAAATTCGGGACTTTAAATATGTTTTTCGAGTAACCACGGAACACAACACTAACATTCGTGACTACCACGGAAAAATACTGATGTATGGTCACCATAGTTATAACTAACAATAAGCTATGCGTGAGTTTCACCGATCTTTGTTAAGAATTTAACTAGCCATTAATTAGTTAGCAAATTTAATGTATTACAAGGTTCTTAACGGCTTAGATCACCCGCGCCATCTTGGTATGACTTTTCCATTGATTTACATGGGAATCATTTTACTCGTCTTCAGCGCTGCCAACCGTAGGGACATGTCCCTTCTCATAGGGATATTTTAGGCATATTTCACGAAAGTAGGGGTGGATTTTGAAATTCTGTTAAATTATAGGGATTTTTAGCTCTTTATTCTTTTATCATTTTATTGTAACAAAACTGTTATCGACATTGATCAATAACGGTAGCCATGGTACACGTACATGGAAATAGGGACATTTGATTAATATTAGGGACAATTTTCTTAGTCGGTAGGGACCTGACAGAAAAATGGTTGGCAACACTGTCGTTTTATGTCTCTCAGAAGTAGAATATTCAAGTTCCGCTTTCATGAAATTTGCCTTGGTGGTTATTTCGGCTCATGTAGAGTTTTGGTTTGTGAAGTTTCTTCAAATGTATGAGTATAATCTATTATTAATAGTTTACCATATAAATCACAATATCTCAACGGGAAATTATACTGTTCGTGTGTAAAATATTGTATTTCTATAAAACAGCATGAGTGAAAGAAAACATGATGAAACACTAGGCGAAAAACAGAAGTTAAACATTACTCTTGAGGGACATAAGACTAGTAAAATAATTCCCATGTAAATCAATGGAAAGGTCATATCAAGATGGCGGGGATGATCTACAGTCTACACCGTTCAAGTGACTTAACGATTGTCAATTCTTACCTAAGATTAGTGAAACACATCCTATGGCTTTAACTAAAAGCACTGTCCCGACATTGACATTGCTCAGACGGAATTAGAACACATTTCAGAATCCGCCAGTTGTTATAGATCTTATCAAAGAACTAAGATCTTTTCCGAAATGGGCAAAGGAGATAACATTTTGTAAGACATTGTAACAACCTCTCACGAACAACAATACACGTAAACCAAACAACAAACAAGAGAATTTTAACATTCAGGACAATCTAAGCTCAAAATCGGACGTATTGTTTATTGAGAGGCATTGTTTTTCGTCACGGCGACACAAGGAAAGTTGGTGACATCGTCATGTAATATTGGGAGACACATGTCTGTCAAAAACATTGTACTACCAGGACCAGGGAACAATACCAACCACACACTGTCATTGTTTTTAAGTTCCTTTCACCCTAAAAATGATATCCCAAGTAAGAGGTTATCAGTCAATGACTGCTTCTTAAGATACTTTCAGACGCCGAGAATTCAAGGTTTGTAATCTTTGTCAAGTTCTCCTTTCTCGGTTCAAATCGCTCACGGATATCTAAACCAAGAGGCGAAGCAATTTTCCATTTTTAAGAAGGCATGAAAAAAGAATAAAGGTGACGTGATTTAATGTAATTTAGCAGTTAAATGTAAAACAATGCCTGCTGTAAATAATGAATGTCACGTCTTTGCACTGTAAGTTATGCATAATGTCACCGTTTTCCTTCTCTTCTTAAGTGGAGGTTATATCTTCCAATTTTACAATGACGTAACTGTTATTGTAGAGAGAATCATTGTGTTTAATTGTATAACAAGAAGAGAAGATGAAAATAATTAAATTTACGATTTTTACTTTTAATTAAATAGTGGATTTCCTGTCTCACATGATTCATGGTTAAAACCTCTACACAAAGCATTATTCTATCTTCTGTTTTCTGCCTCTGTGAGTGCAGGTAAACAAAGCAAATAAAGCGATTAAAACAATGCACAAAAGCAAAGTGGAATATATCATTAGTATGCTGGTAAAACCGGTAGGTACTTTAAGCCAATAGCCCCCTTCATTCATTACGATTTTGTAGTTTCCCTTTCGTGGTGTCTATCGTAGGTCACTAGAAATAACTAAACCACTAGCGACATCTAATAGAATTCTTGTTAATTACTGCGTGACATACATTCGCTTTCCAAATGCCTGCCTGCTTTGTCAGTTGCTTCGGAAAGATCATTTGGTACGGAGTGATGAGACTAGGGTTGCCACCTGTCCTGTATTTTAGATTAAAATTACGCGTCCCATATTATGAGTGGTTGTCCCGTATTATGAGAAGTAAATTCACACGCAGATTTTCAACTTATCAATAATTTTTAACAAATAAACCGCGATGTACTCTTTTCCAACTGTTTACTATATAGACTGGGGAGCAGACTCTGCCCTCGCCCCACACCCCAACATGACGTCTTCTGTTTGTTCCCGTTGATATCAGATATTTTTGCCAACTGTAATTAGAAAATTGAAATATCCATTTTCCTTTCGCCAGTGCTTGTGGAGTGTGAGCAGATATTAAATTATGCGGGTAGTCATAGTCTTTGAAGCCCGTGTCCGCACAACGTGGAATCAGGTATCTAAATAAGCAAACCTCATTGGAGCAAAGTATGTTTCTAACTCCAGTTACAATCGAAGAGTTATACACGCATATTCAGAAGCTGTCCAATACGAACTCAACAGTTCTGGATGAAATTCCGCCTATTGTTATCAAAAGGTGTATACATACACTTAATTACAGAGCAGCTTTGCTATCTTATAAATAGAACTTTTGTGTCAAATACTTTCCCAAGTTGGCTAAAACCCGCCTCTACACGAGAAAGGGAATATTACAGACAAGTAAAATTATCGTCCCATTATGAATATTTACAAAAATATTTGAATACGTGATTTTGGCAAGTTTAAGTAGCTTTCTATTTCCACACAAGTTGATATCGATTTGTCAACATGGTTTTCAGAAGAAAACGTCTATTGATACTGCACTGTTTGATCTTATAAAAATGTTTCACATACCTTAAATAAGAGTCATCGTGCCGTAGGTGTGTATATAGATTTTTCTAAGGCATTTGACAATGTGCAGCATTTAACTTTATTAAGGAAACTATATGAGCATGGTAGCAGAGGTGTGTCACATGATTGGTTTTTATTGTATTTGAGCGATAGAAAGCAGGTAGTACATATCTCTAGGACTATTAATGAGAGAAGCATGGTGTTCAATTCCTCAGTAGCTGAAATTAACAACGGTGTTCCTTAGGGGTCTATATTAAGACATATGTTTTATCTTTTCAATATAAATGATTTGTATCAGCTCACAGATTCGGAAAATGTGGTTTTGTACGCTGATTTGAATTTGAATTTAATTTTTAAGACCTTCATACAACTTTGGCTCAGACCGGGTGCATGATGATATGATTGGTGGAATGAAGAAAATGGGAGAACCCCGAGAAAACCCACGCGCACCACAAAGCCCACATGACACGAGTAGGCTTTGAACTGACGACGCCAAGCGCCAGAGGTGACCGCTCTATTCGTTGAGCCACCGCATGTTTTAGCAACTGGAAACACTCATCAGGAAACAGAAAGTAACTTAAAATCAATGATTGGAAGACTAATGGAGAGGACTTCAATAAACAGTCTGCACATAAATGTAGATAAATCAAAATCCTATATTTTCATCTTTCTTACCGAGCGTTTACTTTTCCATCCATTAATAGTAACTACTTTAAGTCTGGAATACACTTCTAACAATAAATAAGTTACATAAACGGAAAGTTAAAATGGGATGATCATATTCTTGAACTGACAAAAAATTGAATGGTGTCTACCTCATCATAAACAGATGACAAAGTACAGTATCTTGACAATCTCTACTCTTATTATATTTCGTACAATTCTATGCTCTCATTAGCTTTGGAATAATAGTTTGGAGTGCTTCACGTGTTAATCATTTTCCTATACAAAGGAAATTGTCAGAATTATTTTTAATATGAGCAACAGGGCTGGGTTGCAAGAAAAATACTTAAGTGTAAAATCTGTCTTAAGCTGATCATCGAACTCTACATAATACTGGAGTGACTACTTAAATCAAAAAACGGGCCGCACAGCGATAAGAAGCGTATAAAACTGAGTTAGAACTGAAAATTTTGTCCACATTAGATTAGACTGGAAGTGGACAAACAAGTTTAACGTTTGCTCTGGCTTCTATCTTTAACACTAAGTAGTCACTCCAGTATTATGTAGAGCTCGATGGTCTGACTTAAGTAAGATTTTACACTTAAGTATTTTCTTGCAACCCAGCCCAGGTCATCATGTAAAGATGTATTTAAGTCTAAAAAAATAACAGCTCCATTCCTATATGTTTATAAGAGTGTAATATTTACAAAGAAATATAGTGACTTATTAACTTGTACGACAAATATTCACAATTATCAAACAAGGCAAGATAGAAACATTTTTCCAGAAGGACAAAAATTCTCAACACATTCTAGTGTTTACTCTTCGTGTACCAGATTGTGTTGTACAATGAACTACCGAATTACCTTAAGAGCATTGAAAATATGAATAAATTTAAATCTGAGCTATTCAGATTGTTGGCGAATAAGGGTTAATATGCTGTCAACGATTATTTGAGTGATGACTCCTTTTGTAATAATTTATAGTGATGTTAATTGTATACATTTTAAAAATTATTTATCATGTCTCATGTATAAAAAAAAATCACAGATGTGTGTACTACAGAGACTAATAAACTTCTATTCTATGGTAGTACTGTACAGGGACAAACTAGTTACTTTCATTTTAATTTTTTTAGATTTGTCCCGTTTTTTGTGTGTGTGTGTGTTTTTTTTTTTGCATTATCCCGTATTTTTTGCTGAGTGTCCCGTAATTTACTCATCAAAAGGTGGCAACCCTAGACGAGACCGAAGTTCGATTCCTGTTAAAGTATTTTTTTTCATCAACAGAACGTTTCGAAATGCTCATAACTAGCATAACTGTATTTATTCATAACAAGCTGATTTGCCCGCCCGTTGGAGCGGGGCGAATAAAATATATTGACAACATGAGCGCTTGTACTACTACTGCTACTACTACTCAGGACAGTATCACGGGGGGGCTAGGGGGTCCGGCTCCCAAACTTTTTCTTGACCCCCCCCCGCTACCTATATGTATGAAAATTAGAGGTAAAAAAATATATAGGCTATATACCCGCATATATACCCACATTTTTCCTCAATAGTCGTTACATCCCTCAGTAACTATGCGGTGACTCTGTTTTTAACCAACAGTAACTCAAAACTGTCTTTATTGTAAATACTTTTTCTTAAAAAAAAAATCGTTCTACTTTCTAAAGTACTATATTTTGGTGAAGGCTTGTAGGGAACGGAAGAACATTTAAAGTAACATATTAGCAACAGCTCACGGCCCTACGGACCCACCGTTGATCTAAAACCCCACGATATATGTGGAGAAAAACATTAGTAGGGAATGGGAGAACATTTTTAATATATTACCAAGAGTTCGCGCCCCTGTTCTAGCAACACAAGATAGGATGGAAAAGAACAAATCCGGCGTTTTAAATCAAATTTTATGATTGCTTATTGTTGGAATTAACAAGGCTACATCCCAATTTTTAAAATTCATTTTTTTTCAAATCGATGTTCATTGTTGGTGTTGATTCTTGAGATTATCAAAGTCAAATCTTGTTTCACTCCTGAAGCCTTAATGGTTCAATTAAGACGATACAAATTTATGTGAAACCCTCACATCTCAAACTTTCATCTGATGCCACATATGTGAAGGTGGAGGGTGGTGTGGTTTTAGAGAAAATAGCCACAAACAACCGGAAAGATCTTTTCCGTATATCCTTATGTTTTCTAGCTCCTGGGCCCTCAATCCTTTAATTGATCGAGACTGCATATGATAACACATATGTGGGGGAAGATGATGTGGTGTTCTAGAAAATAGTCGGAAAAGAAAGAAACAAACACACACACTCGGGAAGCTCTTTATTTTAATGTTGTGTTTTTGAAATTACGTTTCCAATGCATGCGACTTCGCTTGTCTCAGATTATTTCCGTAAGTTGTGCTTAATTATTAAGGACACTCAATCTTGACTTATGAACAAGGTAATATAGAGTAAGTTTCACTTTGATTTACATTCCATCCGTTTTTCATCTCTAAATAGAACAAGTGAGACGGGGCTTAGCTAGACAAATGTGCTATCGCCAGGCTTCATCAGAGAGCGGCCAATTTGGATGATCTACGTGTCGTTGGGAAGGTTTCGCCAAAAGCTTCCGAACGACAGCTCAAGCACCTTCGTAGTCTCATTAACGGCCCTGTGTTGAAATTTATAGATGGACAGACGGACAAAGACATAATATACAGTTTGAAACATGCCTCGCCGAATCCTCTCGAACAACACCCAACCACCTTCGGAGCCCTAGTTCCTGAGTTGAAATTTATCGACAGACTGAAGGATAGGCAGACATAACTCCTATAAAGTTTTGAACTTGTTTCGTTGAGATCTTTCCAACGACACATCAACCACCCTCGTAGCCATAGAAGTTTCTGAGTTGAAAGTTGTCATCAGACAGACAGATGGACGGGGTCAGATAAGGCTTCCCAGTTCTAGCTCCAGAAGCCTGAAGCAAATGTCCCTTTCACGGACAAATCTATTTTAATTATCTTCTGCATAAAGACTGGACTGGGGGATGTTTTTATCTAACTTGATAATCCACACCAAAGTGTTCATTCAAATATCACACAAAAATTTTCACTATTGGGATGCACCGAAAAACAATGGAAATATTTTTGTCTGAAAAAAAAAATTAAAAAATCGGCCGAATTAAACACACAATCGGAACTAACTCTCACCATCTTCTACAGGACAAGAAAAAGGCCACACGCATGGCAGCAGTTCCTTTCTGTACTCAAGTGTGAAGTTTAAGCGATTTTTTTTTATAGAACTTGATTAGATTTTCCATAAAGGCTTCTGCAATTCTCCAGTTTGCCCAGCGAAGTCGGCTCGCTTGAGCTAATTACTAATAAATGTACAGGTCACATATTGATAGTTAATTGAAACCGAAATCGATCTGGATCTCATCCTCACATAATCAGTAGGGTAGTGCCGAAGCCTAGACTGGACGGATTTTCTCTTTGTAGATGGAAAATTGAAACTGTAGCTACCTAAAATTTCACGGAATAGTAATGACATCCTTGCAAGAATGCGTCTCAGTTGTGGAATAAGAACTATCGTGGCCCTTGAGCCCCTCCTACGGGTTATGGTTTTGGATGAGTCTGCGTTAAATCCTATAGACGCAGTAGATAGCTGCTTCACGCTACAGTTCCTTTACAACTTTCTTATTCTTTACTATTATCATGTTTGAACGGAAAGCTAGCAACTTTTTATCTGAAATGTTTGAGCTTCTGCTACAAAGTCCAGGACACTTAAATAACGTCTGTTGCGACCTTATTTTCATCCACTCACCCACAACCATGTATGTAAATCCTTTGCCCCTCTAAGGCTTCAGGCTGACTACGAGCCTGCTGCTATTACTACAACTAAATACTCTTACTATTATTAATAGTAGTATTATTAGTTATCCATACCTTACGTGTTATTTTACACAAGAAATTTACGTTACAATCATTAATTAATCAATGTGAACAATGTATTTGTTTCAATATTATCAATAATGTTATTATTGTTATCAGTTATATATATATATATATTTTAAATTAATTACACGGTCAATTCCGGTGGGTTAAAATATAGCTATATTCTATTCCGGGACCCAAGGAACATGCATGCAAAATTTTGTGGAAATCGCAACACGCATGCAGATGTGTATAGAACAAAAATAAACATTCACATTTATTTATATGGATATATGCTCTTTTGAACTTTTTTCACCTTTTCGCTTTGTACATTTTAATGTACCGTCATTTCCATCTTGCTTTATTTGTGTTCATTTAATTAAAAATAACTCTTTCACACATGCAATGGCGAGAAGCGAAGGAGGGTTAATTAAAGTAAGGTCATATATCTTATTACCTTTTTCACAATAAACCTTGTGTTGGTAAATGTTGAAGTTATCACAAAAAAATTGACAGCCGCCGCGACCGGGACTCGAACCCGGATCTCACAGTTGCCGGCTAGGTATGTTACCAATTACACCACCACGGCACGGCCATTTCTCTGTGTATATGGAATGTTCCTCTCGCCTAGACACTCTCCCAACTGTCCCTAGACCTAAACCTTTAAGGTTATATATATACAGTATATATATGAGTAATAATAATTATATATAATTATTACTCACTAAGAAATAAACTTATCGATGCTTCAAAGTGCTTTTTTACCAAACTTGGTAAAGGAGAGGGGTACATCAGGAACCACCAGAAAGCATGATTAAAAGTGTTTTTAGCCCATAAAGATCGACGCAGTGGCTAAAAGTTTGGTTCATTAGAATAAGCATTTATAATGTGATCTAACAAGGAAACTGTCTCCGACGGGACACGCAAATCAGCATGAAACTTTCACAGTGCATCGATGATATGTTCAAATGTACACTCCTGTAGTACTACGTTTCGGAGTTTAGCGGAACACGAGTACAATTACTTCAAAGCTTGGGAAAATTTGCACTGAACGCCTGTATGGTTGTCAACACCTCACTTATCTTGCACCGTGTGTGAATACGACTCAATCGGAACAGAAATTATACTAGGCGGGGGGAGCAAATTGTTAGCTCTGCAGTGAAATCTATTCTGCAAACAAGTGGGTAATTTTACATGGCGCGGAAAAGAAAAACTGTGTTGCATCGCCTAAAAAAAAAATATCTAACTTAATTTTTCTAACCTATGTTACTGAACTGCGTAAAATTTCAAAATGTGTATCTTTATCTGCCTTTTTTTTGCCTAACATAACTAATGCAACTTAAAAAATGTAAGGAATCAAAAGGGGAGCATTTCTTTATAAGTACAAAAAGTGAAATTATTTAAAAAACAGTAAAAGAAAGTTGTAAAGAAATAGCACTGGCCAGGAATAGAACCCGGACCCTCAGCGTAGCAACCTGATTCGCTAATCACTATATAAACAGGAAACAGATTTCTAGCGCTTTAATTTAATTTTTAAGGCCTTTAGGCAACTTTGACTTAGATAGGATGGACCATTAGTGGAATGAAGTCGGAGGAAATGGGAGAACCCCGAAAAAAACCACGCACACGATGTTTGTCCACCACAAAGTCCACATGGCACGAGCAAGGTTTGATCCGACGGCCCCAAGCGCGAGAGGTGAGCGCTCTAACCGTTGAACCACCGCTGCCCTTCCCAGCGCTTTGGAACTCGCAAATCTTAGCTGGGATTACAGTGAACGCAAGAAGTTTGGGAATGATACGCTTCGAGTACGTCTCTATGTCAAAGCCCGTTTTTCCTTCAATTTTAGAAAATGATAGTTCGTTTTAGCATGCACCCCTTCAGTTGCAAAAGAATTGTAGACAATTCGTTTTCAATCACGCTTATCACATGACACTGTCTGTTGACTTCAAAACATTGAAGCACACTGTCGCACACAGAGAAAGTGATCACGCGCTTATTAAAGATTCTCCTTTACCTCTGGGCTCACACAACTTCCGGAAAAGCCTGAGGAGAAAAGACCCAACAATTCGCTCTGCTGATCTCTAACAATGAGATATCATTCGGGCCAGCAGGATTTTCCAGCAACGGAGGATGACTGAAAGAATGTCGTTTGGATGCAGTACTTTTCCATAATCTAACCTAAAAAAAAAGCAACATAATTTCAGTGCTCAACATGTGATAAGTGTCAACTGAACGTTATTATTTCAAAAAGAAAGTAACGACCCACGATTAAGTTGTTATGCTGGCAACTGTGTGAAAGTTTCATGCTTGGATCGCAACTACATATACTCAGTTACAAACAATTGTTTCAGGTCACTAACAAACCAACCTGCTTGAATGAACGGCTGAGGAACGGATTCATGTCTCTTCTTCTTATAACCGTATGAGTTGTTTCACTAGAAACCATGGAGAAGAATTCACGTCTCTTCAGAAACTCACTAACTCTTGACTTCTTCAATTTCTTCTAAGCTGCCAGTAGAGTGACGCCGCGCGAAAAGTGTCTCAACTGCCATGGATTTAAATAGGTAACGGATCTACTACTAGCCGCCCGACATTGATGCCAGTACATGAACGTACACCTAGAATACCAGGCAGTTGTAACGGATCAAAATTACACATTTAAATCTTCCTCGATTTCTTCCTAAACACCACGCTTTCATACTCAAGCATAGACAAACCAATAAGATTTCTAACTTCTTGTATAAAATTACTAGTGAAATTGTGGTTATTGGGTATCGGTTCCGGTTCACTGCTACAAGTACAAGTGCTTCTACTCTGTGACATTACATGTAACATTTAGTTCACCGCTATTTGGAGTAGTGAATCGGAACGGTGAAGCCTGTATCCACTAATCTGCATTTGTTCCAAGATTTCATGCTAATGCGAATTTGAAATCGGTGTGAGGATGAAAACGAAGAGTAGTTCTATAAACATCGTTTGTTTAAACCAGTACGTGAAAAAAAAAAAAAAAATCTGCCGCAGGTACACTGAACTAATGGCAGAAAGGGGAACAAGCTATTTTCAGCTTCATGTTGCACTGAAAGGTTCATTTGTTGTCAACGCTATATTAGAACTGAATTTATTTATAGCCTTTTAGCATCCTTGGCTCAGGACGGGATTGGGTAAGGCTAGGATGAGCAAGGTATCGTCCAAGACCTTTCTTAAGGTAACATCCCGGCATTTGCCTGGTGAAACTGTGTACGATATGTTGTGAAATCATGTGGGAAGGAGTGAGTATCAGCAATTTAGTCACGTCAGTAAAGGCATAAGCAATTTAGTCACGTCATCAAGCATTGCTTCGTTGCACTTCCTTCTGGGTCAATCCATATCAAATAAGCTAATTTCGTTTTAAAATGTTGCTGACAAAATTTATTTATTTTTTTACCGAAGTTTGTACTACATTCAGGGTGTTGCAAACAGGCATTCAATAATTTGTTAGCTGTTCAGTTTTTTTTTGTAGCGGACATTTTGTATAGGCGTGTCAGTGTATTTTGCACTTTTCAGAGGTTTGCGTTAAACTCTCTCATTATGAATGTGAATTTTTCAAATTTATTTTGAATCGTCACTCACTGAGCATGTACGGAAAAGTGGAATGTTATGGATCATTCGTGTAATAAATTTATTTTTTAGAACAAGTATGAAAACACTATTTGAAATATTACACCCTCAAAAGGGGGATGTTTGCAATAATGTATCAGGGGTGTTTAGATAAATCACTGGCTTAAATTGCATGTGGGAGATGATAATAGGACAAGGCTTCTTGCAAGAGGGGCCGAAAATTCTAGTTACATCACTCGTAATAGCATACAACACATAGTTTGAAACAGGAACGAACTGGTAAACAAAGGGCCCTTTGTTTACCCGGGAAACGAATTAGCTCTATTGCTAGTGGGTGTTGTGGAGCGTGGGTTCCAAATACAGCTTTCAAGGACCTTCAATACTGTTCATGGTAGTGGGTCCCCAAAAACTTGTAAAGGCCTTTAGGATACTGATCAGGGGCCTGTTTCACGAAAGTACTTGTTAATTTTTCACTCTTCGGTTTCCATTTCCGGAGGACTGTCACAAGACCGCCAACCTTCCACCACAATATTTGTGTGTACTGTCGTTTGGTTGCCTAGTTTTGGAAGTCAAAAGTTTACTAATAATTGAATATTGCCTAGTATAATCACACTCCTTGCACAAAATGATAGAACAGTGACTGAATGAGAACAAGGGTTTGTGGCGGAACGTAAGCGCTCTTGAGACAGTCTTCCGGAAATGCAAACTGAAGACTAAAAAATTGGCAAGTACTTTCGTGAAACAGGCCCCAGGTCTCAAGATACAAAGTTTTAATAACGTAAATATTGCGCCCTAAAAGAGTATGAATGTATTAAAGCCTTGTGCATTTATGATTAAACATTACAGGCCCCTAAAGACACAGTAGGCCTGCTGAGAATATAACACTAACACAACCTCCATCTATAAGTCTTGGGTGTGAAAACTGCTAATTTTAGACTCCCGACAAGACCCTAACGCCACAAGTAGTAGCAAAAGTGGTCTTCTTTATTGGGTAACATTACGCTTCCAAGACAAAAGATCCGGCGCGGGGGAGGGGGGCACCTCGGATTTTCCGTGTTTCCGGCCACGCCAGTCCGCTTCTGGTTTCAAATTTCCTGGAGCCTTCGGAGCTGTACAACTGTTCTGCGGAGAGGTTTATATGCAAGAAATCCTGAGCAAATACAAAGCTAGCGGACATGACAATGCTTGTGAGAATTCTGGCACTGTCAGGGGCTAGCCTACGTACTAATAACTTTAACATTCAGATAATACATTTCAATTTTAGTTCGACCGATTCTATAAAGTAATTTTTGTTTATCCACAGAACAAAACTGGGGTTTAACAGACTGCAGCGGGATTTAGCCTGGCCCGGCCAGGCCGGGCCATGCCCGAAATCCACCCCTGGCAGTAATTAATGAAAAACTTCATATATTTTAGCTACAAAGGACTTTATTCAATGAAAACTATCCCATACAGTCCATGATTTTAATTATATTCCTTTCTTTTAAGCAAATATCATGCTTCTACTAACTACTCAAGCCATCGTTCATATTCGCTGAGATTCATAACAAAGAAAAGTGATGTAAGCATTCTTACAAACACTCAGGTGTCTGTGTACTAAATGTACAGTATGTGGCTTATGTTACAACATTTGCGAAGCCTGTTGAAACTGGACAAAATTGAAAAATACATCTTCGAGTGTTGTGTCAGTGATGCTATATTCATCAACAATTGAACGTCGACTCTTGATTAACTCAACCGTTGCAAAACGCTGAGACCAAGACAGTTCCGTATCCATTACATGATATTCCATCAGATTCTGCAACAATACATATGTTTCAGTGAGAAATGAAAAGCAATAAATAACCGAAAGCCAAAATGTTAAAACAAAAGAGCATAAGGAAAAGCATTTAAAACGAAATGTACTGATACGTTACTGTACTGAATATGGGTCATTGCCAAATTAATGTACCTAAACGGACGGGCAATATTGAGAAAATTAGACTTAAGGTTAATGTAAAGCAACGATCTCCAACAAAAAATGCCAGCACTACCTCCGTATACATCTAATGTATTTTTATCGTTGCACGAAATTTCAATGCTGCTCTAACGTCTAAAGAGTTCAAACTTTTAGAAGAAGAAAGTTCATAGCCAATTCAAGAGTTCGATCAATGCCGATTTTTTATTTTCATTTCTCTTCATTGTTGAAATCGCTTGATTGTTATTGTGAATATCAAAACCTATAACAATGAAGCTCTTTGTAACATCTCAGGGCTTATTAAAAGGACGACATTCTTTTTTTGTTTAGCTTTCAAGGGTTCTTGGGTAATCCATGAAGGAAACATGGAAAGGAAGGACCAACCTGCAGGCTATATACCAATGCCACTCTTCCACCCAGCGTAGGTGTCGTGCGTGCTATTGGCATGTAGGGGATTTCCAGCAGGAGGTCTGTTGAGCTGATGATGAGAAATAAAACAAAGGAGGACTAGGAAACTAATCTTTTATTTGGTCGTGGAGTTCTTTCGAACTACCAGAACTGCAGAAGCAGTACCATCAATTAAAAATAAATTCAAGTAATAAACATCCAACATCCATAGAGAAAAACCCGATATTCCAATATACCATTCCGGGAAACATAAATTGTAGTGACTAATTATATATAATTAACAATAACAATATAAATATTAATTCTGTTGCTACACACAGAACACGAAGTGAATCAAATGAAATTTTACACATTAAAATGCATCAAAGTATGCACATGTTTGTGTAAAAAGTCATTCTTTGAGATCGATGCGATACATTGATACACTTAAGTGCATCAGAAAATACAGATACGTTAAAACGCATCATATTGACGCATTTTGTTGTATAAACTGAAGTGGTGAAAAAATTGACGCATTTATGTGTGTAAATATAATTGATGCATTTTTTTGCATTATTGCATTCTTTTGAGTAACATATGTATTGGGGAGAAATTCATACCGTAGAACAAATAAATTAATGATGATATATGGTATTAGCAGACACTGATGAGTGAGGATTCTTATATTTAAGGATGGGAGCAGAAACATTTGAAGAGTTTTGAAAGTGAGAAAAGTGTGAAATTTGGAGAAGAATGCAGAAAATCAAAAGTATTAAAAGGGTATAAACAAAGGGAAGGTTTGATAACGGATAGAAGAGAAGATGTGGTGGTGGAGAGGCCATATGAGGTATGGATGCAACATATTTTGAGAAAATTGGATTCTCCTTGACGTAATAGAAGGAAAAAGAGGACTCTAAAAAAAAACAACAGAAGTCATCAGTGATTTGAAAAACTGAAGAAGATATTGGAAGCTAAAAGAGGGAGTGGAAAATCGAGAAAAGTGGAGGAGACAGTTTCATAATCAAAATTAGAGCTAATGAAAAACTTAAAATTCTTTAATTAGCCCCAAGACTTGTCGACAGACATAATACTTGGATGTAATCACATGATCAGAAAGCTAAAAGTGACAAATTGCAGAAAACATGACAGCCAGTTTCGATATTGTTAGGGTGTTTAGCGTCCTTCTTCAGCAGCGAGACTATAGAAACGAGACGTACAGCTTAAAGTGGAATCCTAACCACTACTTGGTTTCGAATCCGAAACGTGGGCCTTCTAGCAGGGATTGAACCCGTAAGCACGCGCGCCGAAGGCGAGCGCTCTATAGCCATTATACAGGGGAACCC
Organism: Lepisma saccharinum; assembly: GCA_022664845.1. Taxonomy (NCBI): domain Eukaryota; kingdom Metazoa; phylum Arthropoda; class Insecta; order Zygentoma; family Lepismatidae; genus Lepisma; species Lepisma saccharinum. The sequence continues at coordinate 39,934 of JAGDQP010013965.1, forward strand.
TGACCGTCAGTCTCAATATAATTAAACAGGAGAAGCATTGGAGATCTTTCTTGAAGATGGTGATGGTGAGGACCGCCCATAATCCGCACAATTAATGCACATAAAGGTGTCGTTTTGATGCATTTAGGTGGATAAAAATTTGTGACTCCAGTGACAAGTCTATATGCATAAAGTTTTTATTCATTTTGATGTGTTAAAAGATGCATTTTGATGTATTAATTTTGATGCACTTTGATGCATCTTTCGAATTGATGCATATGTCTGTGTCAAATGAGTCATATCATTTAATGCATTTAAGTGCATCATACAAAATTGATGCAGAATAACGTGTCACTGCAGTCAAAAAATTTATATATATATTTTTTTGCGTCAAATGACACACTTTGTGTACTGTGTGTATGAAACTTCAAGATTGATAATATCTTACATATTGAATCATTTTAGTAAATAAATAAATTCATTAACACCATTATAATTAGTATTTGTCCACTTCACTACAATGATAAAAATTGTGCTGCCCTCTATTCAAACTTCTTTCCTATACATAGTAGTTATAATACAATATTCGTATTTAAATAATTAATCGAATAATAAAAAGTAGTTAATTCATAAAATTACGAATAATTAATATTTAATGATAATAATGAGCTATGCCTTATCTTTCAACAATGAACAAAAAAGAAAATTAAAAATCGGTATTGATCGAACTCTGGAATGGGTTATGAACTTGATTACGATCACAGCAGGTGACAACCAAAGCCCATCTCCACCAAATTAAACTCTCCGATGCTCCTTTTTGTGACTATTCTCCTATAATTACTGAAGACATCAGCAATCTCCTTTTTCAATGTCCATTACACACAAAAGGTCGCAGACAATTAATGAATACATTATGCCAAATTTATCAAACCCTACCACTTGGTATAGAATTTTTACTACACAATCCATCTCCTACAATTGGATACACACTACTTCATTTTCTTAAGAAAAACAAAATTCAACTATGGTCACAATCATCATGTTACTGTCAACTCCATTTCATTATTAGAATATTTTAACTACCAATTGAACTCATCTGAACCCTTAAGATTTAATAAATATTGTAGTTTCTAACAAATCATTCGATTCAACTAATGAAACTATTACATAACAAAACGACTTCCAGAAAAATAGCAATACTCATATCAAGAAATTTCAAATATACAAAATTATTTCCCCCAAAGTAGTCTTCTGTACACAACAAATCTCTTCATCAGCAGCCCAAATTTTGACCCCTTTTAACTTCAAAATTTTAGCTCATTTTGATTTCCTTCTCAACCTTTTTAAAAACAACTATATAATGAACGTAAAATATTCTAATAGTGCTCAATTCAAACCTACTACAGAAACAAGCATTTGATCTTCTTTGTCTATCACACAAATCGTCCTCTTATCTGAAACATATAAGGGTAAATCCGGGCAAATCGGACTAAAGGCAAAAAGTACAAGGCTATAAAATCACCTAACAAAAGACAAACAATGAAGGTAAATTACCCCGAAGAGAACTTTATTGGCAAGAATGAGAATACGACTATTCTCAAGTGAAATATAAATCAGAAAAGAAAGAAAGAACTTTCTTCCCTGAATGTTAGAACCCTCTAAGCTTGAATTTGTAGGAACAGCATTGAAATTTCGTGCAACGATAAAAATACATTCGACATATACGAATGTAGTGATGTCATCTTTTGTTGGAGATCGGTAACCTTAACATGGCGTTATTTCTTATCACTGTCGTACCGTCGGACTGGAAATTTCCTCCAAATTTTTGGCGTAAGTCTGACATATGACTTTCATGAATTCGTGCATTCATCATAAAGTTAGGGGAGTTGTAGAATCATCCTTAAATGTTTCACTTACGATAGCTTTGGTGAATCGCTTCCGTTCCCAGGTTATGAAAGCGGGAAAATAGCTAGAGAGGCCGGAGAGAACACCAAATGGAGAAGGAAGTGCGGAGGTTACTAGCAATTGGCGAGCGGCTTCCAAAATAAATAAGAGCTATACACAAGTAAAAATTTCTTTACTTTTTAATCCTTGATCAAAAATGATAGTCATTTTCCAGTGTGTGCAGCTCCTCAGAGCCTAGATGGAAGAACCGCCCCTGTCTCAACAGAAATAACCATCAGACTCCTGGAAATATTATGATTTGACGCATATCTAGTTGTCTTGAACCAGGGTCTACAGAAATTCACATACTGTACTAAATTCATGAACTTCTCATGACGTTCGCATGCAATAAAAATATGAAGAATTGTTGGAATCAGCCTGAGATTGCCATACTCGAATTCAGAAGATATGGGTGCCCTTGGTAACTATATTTCTTAGCTATCATCCTGGAACTTTATATGTTTACAATATCAAACATGCTTGAAATGTTTGAGAATATTTTTCTACACATTTGGTAAAATTACAAATTTATCATTTTTATAGGTCAAAATTACAAGGTCTAAATTCATGACGTGAAACTTATTTTCATGATTTTTTCCCCTAACTTTCATGACCTGTAGACACCCTGTGAATAGTTCATTTGATAATGTAACATATCAATAGCATACACCCAAACTTGCTGTAAGTTTGTACGAGGTTTGACATCGCAAGCTTGCACAAAGTTTGGCATTGCATTGCTGCAAACTTGTCTTCTTAAACAGCAAGTCTTTGGAGGAGAAAAGATTTCTATTGTCTGGACTGGAGCTCGAACCTAGAATCTTCAGTTTTGTTTGCTGTCTGTCACTCTACCCACTGCTATATCGCGCCACTCCTGACTGTCTACTAGTCACATCTAGATCGTCCGAGAGAAGAACCGTGGGGTAATGGTTAAAGTGACGGACAACAAACTAATCTGAAGATTGTGGCTTCGAACCCCACTGAAGATTGAAATATTTTTCCGCCACAGCGTCGATATTGATCTACAAACGTTCTTAAAAACAAGGTTTGTAGCAAGTTTGACGTTACAAGATTGTAGCAAATTTTTCATTTGTCAACTAGCAACATTGTAGGAAGTTTGCAGCCTTGCAATCTCAAACTTGCTGCAAGTTTACTGCGTATCTGAGCATTTTTAGTTTTTAATGCTGGACAGCAGATACTTACCTGTCGCTGCACAATTAAGCGAGACTGTTGAAAATTGGATTCAACATCCTCCTGCAACTCTCTCCTCTGTTCCTCATCACGGTCTAAGAATATTTTGAACGTTATCACAAAACCCTGAGCATACTTTCTCTTTAGATAGTTGCAGCTTCCTATACACATGAATCGACCGTTCACCATGATACCCAATCTATGACATAGCACCTCGCATTCTTCCATGCTAGAAATACAATTATATACTCAATTCAATTTAATAATTTCAATGTTATTATCAGGTAGATTTCGAAGAAAAATCTACCTATTGAGATCGGTACGATATATATATGAAATCGTATACGATATATATTGACACGCTAGCGGCCATAATTTTGAAGTTATTTGAACCAAATTTTAATATGTTGTTTCAAGGCTTAATAGTTCCGCTAAGTTCGTTAATGAGCAAAATCGGTCCAAGGGGGTTGGAATTTTGAAAAAATATATATCAGTCCCTATGGAGTTTAGAGGGAAACTTTGTCTGCATAAATTATCGTACTCCCTATAATTTACGGTGACACCAAGGATTGTGGGGGTACGAGTGGGGCTGGAAATTCGAAAATTTTAAAACTACGTCTTGTGGGGTATCGTTGAGATTCTCTTGATGATTAATCTATAAATCAATAACTAGTTTCTCGATAGCGCTCATATGAGGCGAAATTTGAATTTTTGAAAAAAAAAACTTCGAGATCTAACTCGGCCTGAAGGGATTTTTACAATTGAATTACAACTTTCAGATCGATTCCAGAAGAATCGTCGCTTCTCCTTTCAGTAATACCACAGACAAGAGACACTTAGTAGTCTCGTGGTAAGCTACTATTACCTTAAACACACTTACATACAATACATTTGGTACAGAAATCAAAGTGAGTCGTGTAAACATTAAATTTATAAAGAATGAGGGCGTTCAATTTTTAATTGTTGCAAATATTTTTTTAATGAAATAACTATGATTAAAATACTAGTAAAGATGGGAGAAAAATAGCAACGGAGAAAAATACATTGAAAGCACGCCTAATTCACTTGACTTTATGAATCATCAATTAAGTCGTTCCTTGAAGTGATTCAATTCGTGTTACAATCGTCTTGGAAGATAATTTTCTTAAAACTGTGTTAACGCTCAATTTTCAGATTTTGGTTTATGGACCTAAAGGGTAGTCATTAAAATAGTTTCTTTTCAGTGTATACGGTTACCCAGAACCTGTGCACTATTTAAATAACAACGACCATCCAACATCTGGAAAGACTACAATTTGGCACATCTATACTTCTCTTCAGGGGGCTCCATAGTCTTGTGGTTAGAGCGTGGTCCTGAGTTCAATTCCCTGTTGGAGTCCCACTTTTCGGCGTCCACCCAGCGTCGTGAGAAAACCTGGTGAGTCACGTGAATAAAGACGTGACGGCCACACTCGGCCTAGAAAGCTCTGATACGCTTGTTCGTGGTCAGTTGGCGCGCAAGTGCTGACCACACAACCGTCACTCAGGTGGACGCAGTTCCACAAACCGCGGACAGATGCCGTTGGGTCTGTTACGCCAGTGGTTTAGTTTAGTTTTTTTTTTTAAATATACTTCTCTTGAACTGGCCATTTGACAATGTAACATTTGAATAGCTTGAATTTTTAGTGTTAATGCTGTAGAAATATTTACCGGTTGTTACTGAACTAATTCAGGAGGTAACATGTAAAACCCCACATATCCATCGAAGCAGATTTTTCAGAAGTGACAGAAATCACGTTTCTGGAAGAACTCTAGCCTGTGTGACGCTCACTGACGTAAGCTGAGCTACAAATCTTTCAGTGAACTTCATTCAATGCCTGTTCCATGAATCTTTTGAAAAAAGAAATGCAAATAATGTTTTCACATAAGTAATGTGAGATATTGGACTTGTGGGGTTTTGCTTATTAACGTTGAGAATGTAAAGGAACATTTGTGTGTAGAGCAGCAAACTCATTGTATGCATGATTTTTCCCATTTTTTTTTCGCCTCTTCCCTCCAAAATACACATTTTACTTAGGACACTGGAGACTTTTCTCGCAGTGTTCCCATGCCTGGCTCTGAGGTCCACTCAGTCTCCTATCAAATTGAGTACCGGAGTGTCCTTGGTACTCTTGGGCACCTTAGGAAGGTAAAGGCGGTCGAGCGTGGGACTGACCACCCCACCTCACTTCCTACCGTAGGTCAAGAAAATGTGGAGCGCTACTTCCACATTCCCCATGCGCCGTTCACGGCGCGTGCGTATCGCATAGGGGATAGCTTTTATTATTATTACTGAATAATAACAAACTAATTCAAAGATCACGTGAATAATAGACGAAAGAAGTAAAAAAAAAAAGCCTCCATAATACGAGTGCGTAATATGCACGATTACTGACTGTAGAATGAAATGTAAAAATAAAGGAGAGAACCGCGAAGGTGAAAATCATCCATCACAAAGAAACGAAGCGTTTTTGTTTTCCAGCACAATTGAATAATGGAGGGAAAAGATCGATGTCTTCCACGACGTATTCTAGCACCGGAGATAAGCGCTCTACCAACTGAGCCACCGTGGCCCCTTATAATAAAGGGAAAGTGGTCTCCTCGAAGCAGTGATGATAGAAATATAAATCCTTAGAAACGTGGTTTTGGAGGAAAATCGGCTGAGTACAAAGGTTGAGTAATGAGACAGTACTTGGGACAGAAGATAAGGGTGGAGTTCTGAGGACATATTTGCTCTTAAGATGCCAGTAGGATATGAAATAAAATGTAAATATTGCTCGTGTTATGGTCGTAGAGTGGAATGCCGGATGAAAGTACAATAGAGCTGTAAGTACTGTTATTTAGAAAAGCCAACCGTTACAGAGGACTAGATTGAAGAAAATAAAAGAGTACTGTTTGAAGAAACGCGAATTCTACATTCTGAAACCAGAATATATATAACAGAATGGTTTTCGAATCGGTGGAAATAGAGTTAAATGATAAGATAATGAATAAAGAAAATGGGTTTATACTTAGTAATAGGTGGAAAGTATTTTTAAGAGGTATTTCGACATCAAACGGACGGACTTAACCATCTGAGTGCCTAGAACAACAAAGAATTTTAAATTCAAAAAATAATAATATATTAAACGTATTTTGTAAACCGGTAGAATTTATGCAACAATGTCATAACAATTTTCTAATGTGTATTGTAATTCAACATCAAATAAGATCCCCTGACGACGTGAGCAGAAAGGCTTACGAAACGGTCGTTGGGTTCAAAATAATAAAACACAACGAATAACCGAAAACGAGCTTTATTAGAATACGAAGTAGTTTATATATTACTATTATTATTATTTTTTTTTTTT
>JAGDQP010013966.1:0-14371 GCA_022664845.1 Lepisma saccharinum
CTCTACTGAACACCGTCTTCTCAAAAATAATGATTCAGGGGAAAACAAGAGACTAAAAACAAATCGCTACTTCCTTATCTAGTATACTAATGTTAGGAAGCAACGGGTCAATAAATTATAAGGGGAGAAATACTCGCCGAGTGACGTCTCCTCTTCAATCATGCTCTTGTTCAGAGATCGGCCACTAAAATCTGAGCTGCGTTTCCTTAAATTGAGTTCATGTACACATACAATCACACTTTCCAATCGCTCTCTCTCTCACATTCATCATAATTATAGACTTCTCTAATTAAAAATAAAACGAAGAGTTGTGCTCGAATTAATGAGGGAAATTAAATTACCACCGGTAGATCAATTACTCTTATACCAACGAACTTTATCCGTCATATATATCGATCAAAGCTAATATCATCGCTGGGCAGCTTCGAAACTGCGCTGATAAAAGCTATTTATTTATATAGTTGCCAGATACGGAGCCAATCCGTTTAACTCGCAAAGAGCCTGGACTTGTCGGATTCCCTTACAAACGAAATTGTTACCAGAAGTGGTTCTGCACTTATCTCTTCAAGGAGTCTGGATTTTCGGAAACGTAATTGCAATGAATTACTTCAGAACTGCTTCAAGCTTAGTTCCGAAGTCAGTGAAGCTGTTAAATTTACAAACAGAGAACTAACATTATTAATTTAAGGAAAACTAAAAAATTGAAATTGTGTAGCCACTCTCTTACTTATAAAAGTATTAAGCTTGCCCCCGTAGAGGTCTTTTCTCACCCCTTCCTCTCTGCATCGCGGAGCCGCTGCTAAGCTGTGTGTCAGATACTGGAGAGCGCAAGCCAGTACATCTCTGGTTATATAGGACCAACTCCCCCCACCAGACAAAGACCGACGCTGTCGCGAAAAGAAAAGAGAGTTTGAAACCCAACGATTCCATTGGCCGACAGCTACTTGTAGACTAGTCTCGTATAGAAAGAGAACAGGAGCACACTCTGAAGAAACGAAATTATATCCCCGCTAAAATCTAAGGAAAGAAAAGATAACTAAATGGATTATACATAGAAATTGCATACAAATACATATTACAATAACATAAAACAACATAATTATATACAAAATATTAAATTTCGAACTGGCCAGTTCTTACCCCTAACTTACTCTAAACAATATACATTACAATTATTTATATTTAAAAATAAAATCACAAATTTTTTTTTTTACAGGAGCACCTCAGTACGACTGAGTGTGACAATATTAAAGTTATCAATGTTCAAAACGAATTTCCAAATTGCTTTTAGTAAACTATTTGAATCGATTCATCACGATATTATAATGAGTAAATTGAAAAGTGAGTAAACTTAAATGCAAAAAGTAAGTTTACTTATAAGAATTTTCCGCTATCTCTTAATAATGTTCTGAATGCAATAAAATAATTAAGAACAAAACAAAACTCTTTAGGATTAAATGGATTCCCAGTATTTGTGATAAAAGGTATCAGTGTAATTAAAACATCAGTGTTAATTTTGTTTTATTTAACTGTAGTATAAAAACTAGAAAATTCCCTAATCTTTGGAAAATATCAATTGTATGTCCCTTTCCAAAATTGATGGTAAAAATATTGACGGTTATAGACCGATATCAATAATTAATGTTATTCCTAAGATATTTTAAAATATATATAAATATATCTAAAGTCAGGCTCAATATCAGGTCTCCTAACCAATTTGACATCGAAAGAAGACAAGTTGATATAATTTATTTAGGTTTGCAAAAGGCATTTGATAAGCTTCCACATCATCTTCTTTTAAGTAAACTCTGTATGTTTGATTTCCCAATTGAGCTAACTGAATGGTTTTGGTCATATGTTACAAAAAGAAACATTAAGGTAAGATATAAAAATTTGCTATCGTCAACTTATAATGTAACATCTGGTGTTCCTCAAGGGTCAAACTTGGGTCCATTGTTATTTATTATGTTTATGAATGATTTTTTTATTTTTGGCTACATGCTGATGATGTTCAGATTTTTCAAAGCAATCAAACACAAATCTTAATGCTTCAAAATGATCTAAATAGAGCTTTACTATGGTCTCAACAGAATGTTATGCCATTGAATCTAGATAAAATCTACGGAATGAGTGTAACATGGAAAACTAAACCATCGTACTATCCATATACAATTAATAATTATGAAATGTGAAGTGAGAGATCTTGGTGTTTTTACTGATTCCAAGTTTAATTATTCAAAACACATTCAGTTAATCTTATCTAACAAGGGAACCTCACTTGGAGTCAGCAAAGTCGGGTAATGGGACTTGACGTATTCGAAAGAAGATCAAGAATAAAGAAGCCTGAATTTGTGACCCCGGAAACCTCAAGAAAATTATAGAAACCACAATTGTTAATAAAATATTAGTAATGCGTGATTGATGTAGGATAAATGTATTGGCAATAAAATAATTATTGAAGAAAGTGGGTAAAAATTAGAATTATAATTAAACTTGAAGAAGATGACGTTATTTGTAAATACAAATGAAACGATAAAGAAATATAACTATATGTTTTCACAAGGTAACACGCATGTGAACATTTTCTGCAGACTGGTTGAAGCAATACTCATTTGTATAATGAGCACAGCGCATAAATGGCAGAGCTTTACATAATTGTTCACAATTTGAAATTAAAATTTTATTTATGGCCTTTACGAACCTATAATTGTTCACAACAGTTATAGTTTGTTATGTCAAGGCAATAAACAACAGGGGATATGAACTTATCAGTTAATCGTCGATTGATCACTTACATGTTGGCGTTGTTCCACAACAGTTCCTGAAATTAACTAAATTAAATTAATTAAATTATCCAAATAATGTTATGCTGCCACGTTCTCGCTAGTACTCGCTGCTGATTTCATTGATAAAAATATTAAAATATTCAACATTTTTCTTAAATAAGAATTTGCTACGAAACACTGCGAGACAAATCTTTGTTATTTGCAAACTCTTCATTCTTCAAACAACTGTGCTCTTATCAATAAAATATCAAGGCATTTATGATTTTACAATACCCATTCACCAGTTCGTTCATTTATCATGTGACCTATTTAGTATTTGTTTGCCGTAATTCGCATTCAGTTGCTCTAATTTTCATGGGGCTTGCGGGGTCACAAATTTTGGATTTTTTAAATTAATTCTTTTCTTTTGAATACATCCAGTCACATTGATACCAAGTGATGTTTTCTTGTGAGACACGTAGAAATTTAACTTGGTTAAAATGAATAGCACGTGACTTTCATAATATTACCATGTGTAAAATAGATAGTTTTCTGTGCTTTCGTAAGAAGTCATCTGGAATATGCTAGTGTAATATGGAATAGGGATAAGAAAACTGTGATTGAAAGAATTGAAAATTATCCAAAATAAATTTTTGGCCTGAATAAGATGGAAATTAAAATCAGCTTTTCAGTATAATACCCTTGAACAGATAATAAAGATCGCAGAACGATGTCTGATATTAACTTTTTTTTTACATAGTTTTACATGGAATAGTTAATATGTTCAACTCTACACATATAAAAGCCCCAGAACATAACACAAGGAACATAACACAACATAACACCCCAGAACATAACACATATCTTCCCTTTTTACCAATAATGTACCAACTTGCTCCAGTTCAGAAAATTGCTAAGATAATTTATTTTTAATGAATGTGTATAATCATATTTTTAATTCAATATAAATCAGTTACTGTTTTGTATTATTGGACAGAAACGTCTTTTAATTTGATTTATTTTAATTACATATTGAACAGGGTCAACTCTTCATAGGACTTCATGGATTCTTCTACTTCATAGGTAAAATAATAGTCGAACCTCTGGACTGTAAAGTTTGCCCCAGATCTACCGATCGACGGCATCGGATGTGCTATAACTATACATTGGGTTTGTCCAGGCAGACGATTTAGGAGGGGAAGAGAATAAAACACTGGGAGGTCTTTGGGAACTAATTTTTATTTTTGGTCATAGAGTAAAAATTACTCCAGAACTGCTTTGGTAGCAACACCGTTCTTGATGTACATATAACTCCAATGACAATAACCAATCTAAGCTATATACATATATTGTCATTTGATTCTATAGTGAGCTAGTATTAAAGTATAATAATAAATTCTAAAGCATTACTTTAAATTGCGAAAGATGTTAACTAGAACAATAATCTACAATGAGAATTGTCTTAAAAGAAAAGTAAAAGAAAATGTGCAATAATAAATAATGATTTGCTATATCAAAGTATACAGCATTTATCGTGCTGCCATCTACTGAGCTCAATTTCAAACTTTTGTTAGTTGCGTTTGTAACATGGAAAAAACTTCAATAATCATTTTGTCTACTTAATTTCGTTAATAAATTAAACTTTTAAACATTTTAATTCATAGAGTAACATTGGGTAACTAGGCTATGCCATATTATATAGTACGGTACCGGTATGTTATGTATTGCATGTTTTTATTATGAATAATAAACTTGGGTATTATATAAGTAATATGTTGTTAATAAATGTATGCGTCTATTCAAAATTATATAGGGTGACATTAAAACTTTGGATTTATCTGTATTGTCAATATATCCAATAAAATAAAATAAAATGAAATAGAATTATTATAAATAAAATAACACAAGAAAGAAAGTCGGGTCTACTTTTCGCATAATTTTATATGAAATAGTGTAACCATTGCTTTTGCTTTCGGAACAAGCAATCACAGGCGGCGACAAACACTTTTGGATAGGTCTTAATAAATGTTACTCGAAAAGGAAATCGGATCCAAAACTCCTCGAGAACGGCCCCAGGGCTTTAGGGAGATTGACGAATAGAAGGATAGAGATTAATAGAGGAGTGGATGCAGGTTCTTTCAAAATAGTAACCGATGAAGCACATATGCTACCACTGTCATACACCAGAAGTAGTCGTGATAAATTCCACCATTTTTGTCCATATGGAAGATTTCAGAATGTGCTGTGTTCTACTTTCCCCCAACAAACGGATATTCTAGGCATATGATAAAAATGTATATTCAAGAGTCGAACAGAATTCGTGGACGATAGAATTTACGAGTCTCATCCCTAAGAACACTAATGTGGCAACGTTCTGCTGCCACATTGTAAGACTGTGAAACAATTACTCTAAAATCTGAAAAAAAAGGCGTAAGAAAAAAAACATATTCAATTTCAGCTTTAAAATGGAACAGTTACTTTGGAAAACAATGTTAAACTTTATTAAACTTAAAAAAATAAACAACAATACAGAAAGAGCTCAGGGATGAGATCCATGGACGAGTTTTTCAGAATGATGAATAATATCATCATCCGTTGTCTACAAACAATTAAGATCAGATAGAGAAAAATCATTCCCTCCAACATACAAATGAACTGTGTACGCACATAACATCAATTCCACGTTCCCTCTTCTAGCCATTACACAATTAAGTAAGAACAAGCTGATGTAATACTTAATATATTTTTTAAGAAAATTTATATCATGAAAATACAGAAAATGAACTGAAATTTACTTCTGATAGGCTTTAATCCACATGAATCAGCAAGAACAAAGCATTTAATCATACTTTTCTCGTTGCCTAGCAACCACACACAATATAAACAAATTATCTTGATATTTGCCGTCTGCCTGATTTGATACATACAGAATTGCTCCTATGTTCGGTGTACGCGTATATAATCAAAAGAAATATATATTACATATCAAAGCTTTGCTTTTATATACAGTACTTAACATAAAACAAAATAATAGCTGAGCAAAGCAAATACGTTTTATTTAAAAACTAAACACGTGTAACAACTAACTAACAACTTGGCTTCATCAGACAAACTAAATCACATAAACAACACAACTTCTAGTGAGACAGCTACCTGTGGTTCCTGATTGGCCCCTTGCCAGCCAATCTCGTACCGACTACACAAAGTGAATTTATAGTTAAAAACAATCACTGGTTCCCTCTCATCCCCTATTTCTATTACATTTAAGCATGCAATACCAAAATAAGCCTTATCCTTTAGAAATTAATTTATAAGTGATATAAGAAAATTAAGTTAAAAGAAAGATGGATAAATAAATAAATAAAAAGAACACTAAGCTAAACATAAAAAATCCTACGTCTTACACCAAAAATACAATTTATATTTTAAGGCTCCTTACTAACTTATCCCGCTGTTCATCAATTTTAAGTCCCGAGTTCCAGTTCATCGCTTTTCCACCTTCCACTTCTATAAATCTTGCTTCTTTCCATTTTCTGACAGTCCTTCTATCTTCCTGTCCCAACACTTTCACTTCACTTCAATCCACTAAATATCCCGTGCTATGTTTGTAAATAGCATTTCTGTCCCTCTCCAACCTATCATCATCTTTGTGTTGTTTTATTCGCTCTCTTAACGTCTTTCCCGTTTCCCCCTCATAGCACATTTCACAATCACTGCACTGGATTCTACAAATTACTCCTTTTTTCTCCATCATTCCCTTCCCCTCTTCTTCTCTCTTCTCTCTTTCTACACCTCCAGTAGTCTCTTTCCTTTTGTCCCGCTCTGTCTTCTCTTCCTTGTCTCTTGGTCTCTCCTTTCCTTCTGTACTCCAACCTCTTCCTATTATATCCATTTCTCCTTAACTACCCATGAAAAACTTCTATGCCTTCCTCTGCTTTTTCTTTTTCTTGTTGTTCCTTTTATTTATTTATTTTTCCATCTTTCGTTTTACTTAATTTTCTTATGTCACTTATAAATTAATTTCTACAGGACAAGGTTTATTTTGGTATTGTATGCTTAAATGAAGTAGGAACAGGGGATGAGAGAGAACCAGTGATTGTTGTTAGTTATAAATTCACTTTGTGTAGTCTGTATGGGATTGGCTGGCAGGAACCACAAATAGCTGTCTCACAAGAAGTTGTGTTGTTTATGTGACTTAGTATGTCTGATGAAACCAAGTTGTTAGTTAGTTGGTGAAACTGTTATACGTTTTAAGTTTTTAAATAAAACGTAGTTGCTTTGCTCAGCTATTATTTTATTTTATCTAAAGAAATTAAAAATATCACCTGACTGAAGAGGGAGAAATATGATATTTAATCCCTTCTGAAAAATGGTTTTCTTATAATTGAACACCGAAAATTACTTTACTAGCAGATTATATAACCTGAACATAAGTGTAACGTTACTGAATGACCTGTGCTTTCTCTTGTAGAGTGAAACACACCATGCGGTCCACAAAATACATACGTTGAGAAAGATAAAATCTATGTTAATTAATAGAAACGGAACTTGATTTAAGTTAAGGGATGCGAAAGTTGAGAGTTTGAAAGCTGAATGGATAGTGAGGTGTCATACGTATCGGAGTGAGCATTTAAAACACTTTAGTTTATGCATGGTAAACAAGTAATAATAAAATGCCAATAGGCAAGACACTAAACATTTGCAGCTAGTAAGCTGTACTAAACATGCAAATACACAAATATTGTAAAAGGATCCATTTTTGGTAATTGAAGCGTATGCGCGAACAAAAGTCTATGTTCCATGTTGAAAGATAGTACATAGACTTTTGTTCGCGCATACACCTCAATTACTGCCTTAAACCTAATTATATTTTATTCTACACACACGTATGTCTACACAAAGGTCATCACCCTTAGTACGTGATCCAACAATTCTCAGCTGAGATACTGGCCAGTTCTCGCGTGCTTAAAACAACCACAACATTCACACATTACAGAAATATTCAAAATAATAAAGAAAAGAAACGAGTGAAATTGGTCTTAATATTGCGTTAGAGATTACTTCTTGTCCAAACTAATGGAAATGCTACCAAAATTTCGAATAACTGAAAAAAAAAAAAATACTTTTACATAAACGTCTAAATACATTAATAGTCGTGTTTACTGCAAACGCCGAAAGATGAGCTCCGAATCTTTGTTTTTATAGAAGCGGGTTTTGACAACTGAATACAAGCTGGGTGCGGATGTAGGCCTACTCCAGATACAATTAACTATTCAGCTGGTCGACGCCTCCTGATGTTGTTCAAAGAGCCCGTCCGGACAGATAGGAAATCGAAATTGACGTGCGCTTGCTCAACTCCATTATGCCACAACGATGAGCTGAAGAAAGTTCTTTCCTTTTAACTCTGACCTTGGGATGATCGAGCAAGAACAAAGTTACTGGTTAAATGAAGGCTTTGCTGGAGTGCCCAGGCGCCCGTCGTTGAACTCTGTCGTTGTCACTGAGGTGTGCTCCGGTGTCGCCCCTATACAGTACCAAATATGAAGTACAGCAGTGGTCCATTCCACCAACACTGATACACTGGCGCCAGCGACAAGTTTATGGACACCACTGTCACTTTGTCCAGCAAAGTAAAGAAGCATGATGACTTGATATCTGGTAATCGTCGGAGAAAGAACAACGAAGAAGTAGGCCTACTCGGATTCCAGGGTCGCACGTAGGAAAAATTAGCAACACATATCGCGATTGTCTTAAACAGTATCGAAATACGTAAACGTCGTAGAGAAATAGGTTTACGCATTCGCGCAATTCCTGACACAAGGTTTACTCAATGTGACGCCGCGATGACACGGGAAACTTCACTGTGTCAAAGCAGTAGCGTAACTAAGGAGTGTGGGCCTCCTCGCAAGAAACCAGAATGGTCCACGTTACTGAACTTCGAAACTAAGCTTCGTAAGTAGGCCTTTTTCAACCGAATCTCCCCCCTCCCTTCCCCGCCGTTAGTTACGCCAGTGTGTCAAAGGGTCTTTCTCTCCTTTCGTGCTCCTATCTTGACCCAATTCTCTACCAACTTCTAAATCCAACTTTTCAAAACATCAGCTCTTATTCGTCGTCGAAATGCACAAAGTTTGGTGCCATTGCTTGCCGTGAAAAACCGTTGCTAATTTCTTGATGGGGTGCTAACATCATACGTGATCAAATTCGCGTTGTTGGGATCTCACTAGCTCATAACCTCAGTCAAGAGGTCGCCAGTAGAAGAAGTGTAGACGCCTGGAAGTCTCTGTGACAATTAGCACCTTTCTATGAGGACTGCTCTTTCCATTTCTTCTAGTAGAAAAGTCATTAGTTATTGTTCGATGTCGTTGCGGTTTTCTTCTAGGTGTTTACCAAATGAGTGCTGGTAACGGGTTTCCAAAACAGAGAATACACAAGATATAGGAATAGGAGCAGTAGCGGATTTATACGTTTAGGTGCACTAGGCCTATGACTTCCAGCGAGGCCCCACCACCTCACCACTTCCGTCCTTTTTCCTTTCCACCCTCACATTATGACAAATGACTCTCCTCCGTCTTCTAGCCATTAATAATAATAACGAGATAATAATTATTTAACTCTGGAGTGGTAATGCGGTTAATTTCAAAATACGTTTCAATAATATCATAACAATAAAATGATTTCATTAAAATACAATGAGCAATTTTAATTAAATTACTGTAGACTACTTGTTGAAAATATGTTAATTACACTGAACAAGAAGGTCATACAAACTATTTTCCAATTTTATTATTCACAATATTGTCAATATTATTATTATTACATTTCGTTCACGGCTTTTATACAGCTTTAAGAAGGATCCTAGTTTCAGCCATTCCAAGATTCTACTTTTTCTAACATCACAAATTGGCACATTGCACATTTCGTGATAGATTTACAATTTTAACCATTACAAACTCTAGAATTTCCTAAATACCTTTGTAAAGTTTTTAAGAAGAAAAGAACTAAAAAATTCTAAAAGTTAACAATTACAATCACAACACAAAACACTAAAAAAAATTAAATACATTTATAAAGTATTCTAGAGAAAACATTTAAAAAATAAGACTTACAATACAAAACTTTAAAGATTTCTAGATATATCTGTAAATTTTCAAAACAAAATCTAAAAATTAACAATTACACAAAAAATTTCTAAATACATTTATAAAGTTTAAAAAATTAAAAATTACAATTACATTACAAAACACAAAGCACACAAGACACTTATATCATATAAGGACGTACAAAAACACTTTAAAAGCAAATTAAAGAATGGTAAAGTCATCATATTTTGTCCTCGCTTTTTAGCATTCATTGATTCATCCTCTTTGCCGCTTCTCTTTATGTAGGAAAAAGGAAACGTAGATTTACAGAATTGAACACTGCTATGTACATGTACTTGTTAGTCAGTATATCGGTCCACTTGCCAATACGTCGCCCCTAAGAACTAGCATGTTCAAAGTTAAATAAAAATCTCTAGGAATGGATAAAAGCGACAGTAGAAACTCATTAGCCACGTTGAATACGTGGGCAGCTCTTTGAATTTTAAACACGATCTCCGGGAATATTCATCTCCTGAAGATATAAAGTCAAGTTTGGGAGAAAATGTTTCTTCTGTCATGAAAGACACGTTGAGATATACTGAAAATTTGTAAGGTTTTTAAATTCATCTTTGGATCAGACCAGGATAGGGGAAGGGAGGGTAGCGGCCGGTATCTTAGTTAAGGTACCATTCTGACATTTGTCTGGTGAAACTGAAGGGAAATGTCAGTCAGTACGACTGGCAGAAGGATTCGAACGAACGGTACATATCCATTGCGGACCCGAAAAGACACTTTAGTTTTCCTCAAATACAAAAATTAGCGTAAATTACGCCTTCGTGCATACTTAACACAAAGTATATCTTGCCCATTTGCAAAGGTATAAATGACAGCGACGCCCTATATGTGACATAGGCTAAAAAAAATGTTAAGCATACTTTTCCTAAACAATTCCTACTACAAAGTAAAACATAATTTTGTTTATGCATGACTAAAAAGAAAAACATGGGGCGATATCTGATATACAGTCACTTTATAAATTCTTCAATTGGTGGGCCCCATGCTTTTCTTTTTAAAAGTCATGCATAAATCTTTTTTTTCTTTGTACTTTTAGTACGAATTGTTTAAGAAAAGTATGTCTTTAAAAATTTAGATTTTTTTTACCCAAATCCTAAAGTCTTCTGCAATCTGTCAAATGCCAAATCGTTGCAGGGTAGTATTTATGCGTAATATTAAAAAAATAATTGAATATGTTTTGAATTATATAAATACATGAAAGTAATAATGGAAGATTGTGTTGTCACCGGACTTCCGTCACTGTGCAAAATTTCATCATTGTATGGCGTCGGGAAATGAGTTAAATTAACGTTGAAAGATTTGCGGACACCAGGAACCATTGTGAACTAAAGAAAAGAGTGTAATAATGATTGTTGGTGTGAACAAAGACAAAAATAGGAATACATTATGTTCCTAATATAAACTCTAATCTTTGTTGTACTATTTCTAATGTAAATTAGCCTAACTTTAAATTACCTGAAGTCAGTTATTTACAAGGGGTTCAGGAAGTTTAAAGGTGACAGTGTTTGGCGCTCTCTGTTAACGCTTTTTTTTAAATTGTTTTCATCTCGGGTTTTAAACAGCAAATTCTAATTTTTCCTTTGTAAAGTGCGCCCCTAGGCCCGGACCTAGTGGACCTATGCATAAATCTGGCCCTGAACAGGAGAAAAGAAGGAATTCAAAATCTTTGTACGAAAGAAAATTTAATAAATGAAAAAGATTTGTCTGTTTGCTGTTAGCATATTTTAAAAATAATAATAATAATAATCTTCATATGGCAATGACAGTTAAAATAAAAAAAAAAATTACACATAGCGATGATGGTACAACTGTTACAATTTAGCATAATTTTGTTCTGGTAGCAGTATGATGATCTGTTGCTTGGCTGGCAACGCTGACCGTTTCTCATTTCCCTTATGGGAGGGGAGGGGCGAATATTAAGGAGCCAATCGCCTTCCCTTTTCTGTGGTCACATGCGTAGTTAGGATATATTTAGATATAGGTCATTCGTATTTTTAATTTTCCTATTTCCGTGGAATGATTAGGTCAAAAATTGCAACAGCTGCATACGTATATTGATTACCTTATCGCATGTAAACAAAGGGAAAAAAAGGTACAAAGTTTAAAACTCGGGGATTTATAAAAGTAGTTGTATCAAAATTGAAAAATATTTTTTGTTATCTCTGGAGTAGTGTATAAATCTGTGCGAACTTTGAGAACTTGAAAGAGTTTAGAATTTTCCTGTAAACATAGCCAGAACCTTCTTGAGATGGTGAGTTTTATTATTATTATTATTACTTTATATGCTTCTAAAATTTTCCTCAAAATTTTGTGCTTAACAGTGTAAATCACTGCCGCCATCTTGGTACGCAGTTTCCATTGA
The DNA here is from genome assembly GCA_022664845.1 of Lepisma saccharinum. NCBI lineage: Eukaryota > Metazoa > Arthropoda > Insecta > Zygentoma > Lepismatidae > Lepisma > Lepisma saccharinum. Next base: position 12,282 of record JAGDQP010013966.1, read on the forward strand.
TTTACATGGGAATTGTTTTACTCGTCTTATACTTTTCAGGAGTATAGTTTTAACTTCTGTTTCCGCCCAGTTTATAATCACGTTCTCTTTTACTCATGCTACTTTATAGAAATGCAATAATTTATACAGGAACAGTATAATTTCCCGTTAACGTATTGTGATTTATATAGAAAACTATTAATAATACATTATACTTATATATTTATACTTATACTTATATTAATAATAATTGAATAATCATATTTCTTTCATTTTTTTTAACCAAAGCGAGGAAAAGATAAGTGGATTCATTTTATAGGAAATAACAATGCGAAGAACACTCGCCATTTTGCAGCTGGTAGTAGATTTTGTTTACCGTATCTTGTTACAAAGGCTCGGATTTGTAATTAACATATATTTTGTTTCCTGTTTCGTATTTTAGATCTTTCAATGTTTATTCTTATTTTTGGATCCCCGGAACGTCATACCAAAATTTTATAACAATTATTAAAAACTATTTGACTGTTAAAAGATTTTAAAAATATAAATATGAGGCTTTCTGACAGTAGACAATTACTATATTTTGGGGTTAAGAAATCAAATTATGTAATCAAATACCTTTATAGCCTATTTAGTAAGCCGTCAATAACTTCAAACAGACACTGTCCCAGTCAAATAGGGACGTGTGGTCATTTCCACCCCACCTAGTGTGGACATTTGTCCTGCTTTCAGCCGGGCAAATGGCAGGTCCTTTCATTGGCCTTCTTTTGATAGTTATGTCCTGCGTTCTGCTTTAAAATCGAGCCGGATGCTGATTTGGTCTGCTTTCAGCTGTCACATTTAAAATATTTTTTTAACTTCAGAGATATTTTCAATCTCAGACATTTTCAGATTTGTAAATTTGACTAAATATCGGAATAGTAATTTTTTACCCGCTAGAGTAACTTGTATATCATATATATTAATTATTATTACTATTTATTAGTTTAGCTTCTGCTGTAGTCCAAAACTGGTAAGCCCTCGTAGTTCTACCTATATCAGTAAATGTGGCAATATTAATTAAACTACATTGATTTCTAATCAATTCATCGTCATATTTTTTATTATGCTTTGGAACTAGTGATGAGCAAAAGCAAGACCAAGACCGTAGCGGTCTTGGTCTTAGTCTTGCACACCCAGTCTTGGTCTTGGTCTTGCATCGGTATCCCTGGTCTTGGTCTTGGTCTTGCTCGCCCAGTCTTGGCCTTGGTCTTGATCTTGCTTGCAAGAGCCTTGCAAGTCTTGCATTTAAGAAATGTATACGTTTCATACGTAAATTTTAAACCGGGTATAGGGAATAGTAAAAGCTATGGGTATCATTGTCTGCCTTAATAGTAACGGAAATATATTCTAATGTATTGTTCATCTTCATGTAGGTGTACAGCATAGAACTACCGAAGTTCAAGTTCGCTTTAATTTGAACAACTTCAATAACATTTTATTATTTTACTTTTAGTTTACTTGCTGTTTTAGGCACACAACTATATTTCGTGAGATTTGGTAGAATGCAATCATGGGTTATCGAAAATGATGTCCAAAATAATTTAGACATTGAAGTTCTTACCTTGTAACAATCCATAGAATTGTGCTCTCTGTCATCTTCTAGTCACTGTTCCAATTATTTACCATTCTCTGTGCTCCAGGAAAGTTCCAAAGAAAGACCAAGCTTACACGGATATTGTGCTTTACCATCTAAAACTTACAAGGGAACTCTTTTTGCTATTCAGCGAGTTTTGACTTCGGACATGTTTTGGACCTTATTTGAAGCATATATACAGCGAAAATAACATGCATAGACTCGCACTCTGTCATATATTTGTGTCCCGAATAATTTGAGCGACTTTTAAGCAGTAAAATCAACCTTGAAGGTGAAACTTTATATTAACTAAATGAGTTATGAGATGTATTTCCGTAGGTACTTTTACATGTAGAACACAAATTTCACCATGAAAATGTTCACAAATTGAATGTTTTTTTGTACAAACTCCAGTTTATGATCGAAAATGAACAAAATTCCATAGAAAGTAATGCCGTAAAGGAACAACAATACAACTGTGGGAAAGGGCCAGGGG
>JAGDQP010013966.1:14771-25888 GCA_022664845.1 Lepisma saccharinum
GTAAGCCATAGTGCTGTTACCGCCCATAAATTTCATTTTATCTTACAGAAAAGCGTTGAATCAACTCCGCTATTTCTTGTGTACGGAATTTGTATTTTGGACTCTTAAGCACCCTTCTGTGTTTCAATGTATGTGCGTGTGTGTGTGAGAGAGAGAGAGAGAGAAAGAAAGCGGACGAACGAGAGAGAGGGAGAGAGCATTACGCTTTCTACGCTAAGCTGGCGCGTAGAAACACAGAGAAAGAACTTTTGATGCTAGATAGTACTTCCAATGAAAGATGTAAGTTTATCTTGTATATTAAAACGATTTGCACAATGTCGTAATCGTGTTCTCCCATGTGTGTAGGCACAACTAATAACATGAATTAACTAATTTTAGTATTCATTCTAACCGGTTATTGCATTTTTTTTCTTCACCTAATTTCCTCCCGCTTCCCCGTTCTATGTCGCGTAATATCCCGTCACCTATTTTTCCGGCACTGTACTGTTATAGCGTTTACAAACTAACAGTCCTCAAACTTCAGTGACAATGGACTAACAAAGTCAGTACGTCATTTCTGTTGCGCTACTGTAAAATGTTTCCAAACAGATGAGATGCTGACTGGGGGAGAGACAGTAATACCACTTAAAATAATTAGTTTGATATATTTTTAGGAGTACTGAATACTTTGTTCACAAACTACAGTGCGTCAAAAGAACTCAGGCACATTGAAAGAACTAAATTGGATGGAAAGAACTAAAGGCATCAAAAGCACTGACAAGTATAAAAAAAATAGGACGCATCCAAAGAACTGAGAACCATGAAAAGAACTAAGTAGTTCATAAAATTATCCATGTGAGCTGTATATTTTTACTCAGAAAACATTTATCCATTTTACCACATATGTGTACACCATTTATGGTAGCAAACACCTTATGACGTCAAAATTAGACTGTCCACAGGATGTAAAACGGAACAATAAGTTAAAATAAAAAATCCCTTTCGGTAGGCCTACAGGCTAAGGTAGATCTCGAAGTTTTTTTATTTTCAAAAATGTAAATCTCGCCTTATATGAGCGCTAACGAGAAACTATTTATTGGTTTTTTGATTATTCATCAAGAGCCGATTATATATATTATTCATTCATATATATATATATATATACTCGCTTTGTTTCACTGGGAGCTATGCCCCCAGCACCCCGTACTGGGTTCGCCCCCAACTTCAGTGCTTTTGAGAGGATGCGCCTCCTTTATCTTAACCAAAATCTCCTTGCAGCACTACACCACCATGGTGTCCCTCTACACCCTCCCGCGGACAGCTGCGCCCCCAAAGGGGAGGTTTGCCCCATTTATTGTAACCTACTGTTGGCCATACACCTTCAAAGAAAATTTAGTTTCTCTACCTTCAATGATTTGGAAATTGGGTTTTTGGGGCGGCCATTTTGGATCCAAGTTGACGACTTTACGAAAGTTTTCTTATATTGTAGTGACCAACTTGTGATGGTACACCTTCAAGTAAAATTTCATTTATCCAGCTCAAACGATGTGCAAAATGGGGTTTTGGGCAGCCATTTTGGATCCAAGATGGCGACTATTCCCAAATGTTGTAATATTTCCCTAAACTACTCGTCATAATTCATATTTATGCCAAATTTCGTTTCTCTAGTTCAAACGGTTTGGAAAATGTTTTTTAGGTCCGCCATTTTGGATCCAAGATGACGTCTTTGGATACACTATGTAATATTTTAGTAACATACGAGTGATAATGCACCGTGTTACCAAATTTGATATTTCTAGCTGCAGCCGTTTAGGCTGTGTATTCTATACAACAATGGGTTCGGCGGCCATTTTGGATCCAAGATGGTGACCTTTTCAACAATTCGTAATATTTTCTTGAACTACTAGTGAGAATACACCTTTATGTCAAATTTCGTATCTCTAGTTCAAACGATATGAAAAATATATTTCTTACTTCCGCCATTTTGGATCCAAGATGGCGTCCTTGAATTCATTAGGTAACATTTTCGTAATCAAACAGTGATGTTTTACCTTTATGCCAAATTTGATTTCAATAGCCCCAGCGGTTTAGGTTGTGTGTTCTATACAACAATGGGTTCGGCGGCCATTTTGGATCCAAGATGGTGACCAATGTTGCTCATTAACGAACTTAACCGAGCTATTAAGCCTAGAAACAACAAAATTTGGTTCAAATATCTTCAAAATTATGGCCGCTAGCGTGTTAATATATAAATAAAAATTTATATATATCATATGTATATAATTTGATATAAAATGACCCATACAAATATTTTATATTTCTCTAATTATAATGTAAACTATTAATTTTATTTAAAAATGTGAAATAAACTTTTTGTAGGGTTAAAAATTATCTTTAAAATGCGCTATTGCACGTCTAAATTCGACTGAATATAACGGAGTTAGAGGTTTGATGGACGCCATGACGTCATTGAGGTTCTACGTAACAGAAAACAGAGTGGCACCATCAAAAATATTCATCTATGGGCACTTTATGATTAAACAAAACCATTCCGAACATTTCTTCACGAAAACTCCCATGAGGCCAAGTTTTCTACATACGCTCCTCTACTAAATCCATCTCAACAAATTGTTGAGGAAATAAGAGCGAAAGCATGTACAATTCTTAAAATAAAAGTGACTTTTTAAATTCTTTGCGACTTTCATTTTGTTTCCTTAGCATATGTAAGGGAACAAAGTCACTTTGATTTTAGGAACTAAACATGTTTCTTCTCATTTCATCAACAATTTGTTGAGATGAATTTAATACCTTTTGAAAACAAGCTTCACATAAACTTAAATGTGTTTCAATTGTTTTTTTAAAAAATCAGTCACAAGTAGACCGGTTTAATAAGCTTAAAGACAAACTTAAAAGTCAATGCGATTTATGGCATTGTTTTTCACTAAAGAGATATCTGGGTTAAAACGTATTACTTTTAGCCTCAAATCACTTTCTACACAAAGTCTGTTTCTGTATTTGTTTTTCAAAAACACCAAACTTGAAAAGGCATATTCACACAAATAAGTTGTAGTTCCTAAAAGAAAATTATGGCCTTTTTGAACACCGAGGGGTAGAATATTATTACATTTTATTTTAGAGTGATTGAAATAAAAATTAAATAATTTAAGAAAAACGGTGTTGCGCAACAAGGCAACACTGACAAACACCGCCACTGTACTAAACCCTTTCAAGTGCATCAATACCAGTTAAACGCCGAAGGAATTAATTTATGTCTTAAAACTATTAAAAAGCGACAGAGTTTTACCCTACAGATTAGCACGCTGTTCTTAGCGCTCAGATAACAAACAATTCCGATATCTTCTAAACTAATCAGAGTAGCCAGATACTTTTATTTTTCCTGAGATACAATATCACTATCAAAAGTTGGTAAGACTTAAATGTCAAATTAAAGATCTCCGACAGCTGAGCGTATTTTTAAACACATTTTGTGTTACATAAGTAAGTCTTGTTTTCATCATATTTATGATGTACGGCGACCTCATCGTATTCAAAGAATTCTTATTTGTTGTAATATATAATAACTTTATTATAGTTTTATTTATAAATTTATTTTGTTTTACTTTTAGGTTGTTACGTGTGGTTGGGGCTGGCATTTTTTAAGTTATTGGGTAGCATCTACAGGATATTTTATATCTAGCAGCTCTATTGGTGAAAAGTGTTCTGTTACAAATGAATCCGTTACAACAGTTCAACACACGGAGGTGTATCTTCTGTCACAACCGCTGACAATTGTACCATCGGACCGTGAATGCCAAAGACATCCTCTCCTGGTTTTCCGTTTTCGTACAAATAACACATTGAGAGTAGCAGAAGGTAAGTCTGCACATTAATTACAGCGAGTATGGTGAATTATCACGAAGCTGAAGGTGGAGCATTTAATAGATTATCTAAGTTTAAAGTTTTCTGGTAGTGAAGTGTCTTCACATCAGAGAAAAAGACATAAAAGGTACTCAAGAAATCGATGCCTCATACAGCACTTGCATTTACTCTACTTAGCTTACCACTGATCGGTGTACCTTTAACAAGCGGCTTTGTAAATAAGTACTTTACAAATTTATACAGGGTGGTCTGGAATTCAGGGCTATAACTGGAATTCAGGGCATATTGCACGCAGAGCTTTAAAACGAAAATTTGCTTACCAAAGTGCACGCGCAGGCACCATGAGCAATTAGCCACCTCTGCCGTCGGGCCACCAGCGGACATTAGCGACAGCCGCCATGTCGGACATTTGCCATCAATCCACCGGCGGACATTGGCGGATAGCCGCTCCCGTTATTGCGGAAGGGACTGACGGATATCTGCCGTCAGATCACCGGTGGATAGCCGCCCTCGTTACAGTGGAAACGACTGACAGATATCCGCTGTTGGTTCGCCGACGGACATTGGCGGATAGCCGCCCTCGTTACAATAGAAGTGATTGTCGGATATACATCTCGATAAATCGGCGGATAGCTTCTACTGTATATTCCGTTTCTACTCTTCCGCATTATAATCCTATCCAAGGACTGCCGCGGGTTTTAAGGCTCACAGTCGGGAATATGGTAGGATCCGCGGTGCAACCACCAGCTGTCCTACTGTATAAGATTAAAAACCTAATGTAGAACCACAGGAGATCTCCGCCAAGAGACCAGCCAATTGCTTATGTCGACTTAATTTCGGCCCGCCAGAGATTTTCTTATAGAGGAGTTTATATCAGTTCATTGCCTTGAGTTCTAACATAAGATTCAAGAAGACACTTCAATATCGGAACAAGCTTCTCAATTGTATTCGTAACACAAAAAAAAATAAAAAACCATCACACCGTTGGAAGACCAGCATAGCCGAGCGGTTAACGCATCAGACTTTTAAATCTCGTCGTTGCCAGTCGGCGGCACGAATCCCAACGCAGACACTGAAAAAATTTACTCGCCAAGAAATATGTAACAGCGAAGATAATCCATAAAGGCTAACTAAATATAGATTACAATATTCGTGCAATATACCCATACCGTCACACTTTTGGGTCACTGAGAAAGGTAGCTATTACCACCACAATGCCGCCATGGCGGCAAAAACACGGTGGACGTCAGTTTAATTTCTCAGTCGTGCTGCCGGCGGACACCGGAAGCGGTCCGCCAGAGAACGAAGGCAAATGGCGACTATCTGAGCCTAGTGGACTAGCGGAGTGCAAGAATATATGGCGGCGGCTATGCGTCTCTTTCCGCCAAAATACCACCTTGGCGGTTCAGAAGCGGCATTAGTCTAGTTCCGCCGTTGGCCCGTTAAATCTGCCGCGGCGGACAGCCGTCACTTTGCTGATGGGGAAATCACATAGTGGTGTTCCTAAAAGCAGTAGTGTCCCGGGAATACCCCTACCCGGGGAGAGGACTTCAAAATTGTAAATCGCCAGCTTAACTGTAAAATCACGTAACTCCGTTTTAACCACTTTACAGGAGAGCTAAAAATCAGCATCAGTTTTCCATTGCTGATATGGAAGTTTCAAGTTTCGCTTGGAAATTCGTGATTTTTGTGTTAAATAAGCTTTTGCGGACCTTCAAATTTCATTGGAAGGTGTGACTTAATGTCACCAATATTTAGTGCAATAATCGCAAATGCTATATTTTTGGAGTTACGTGGTTTTACAATTAAGGTGACGAAATGGCAATGCGGGTTGATTTTGCATTCCCTGAAACGAGCGCTAAATTTTCAACAAATTTTAGACTACATGCCTCGCCCAACACTTCGAAATATACAAGAATCGATGTGGTGATTGCTGAGTCTGATTTGGCGGAGTCAATCGTAGACCATCTTTCACACCAAGTAATTGTCCCCGCAAGATTCAGTAAAGGCTCGCCAACATTCGTTCGTAGAGTAAAGGACTCCATAGACTCGCCTCCTGCGTAAGCTTTCTCTTAAATTGGGCAGTCACTTGTGCGAGGTTCACTCTCTCTGGTATAACCGTGATGTCAGTTTTTGTGTTTTTCTAGCTTTATCGTGAGGCGCTAGAATTTTCGTTACATTTAATGTGATTTGAATAAAGGACCTAGATCAAGTGTTTTTGCCGATATTCAGCCGGCTGTTCATAATCATTTTCTCATGATATCCAAAGTTTGTACTGCAGCCAAATTTCATCACTAAATCAAACATTCCTTCTCTCTCTCTCTGGCCAGGGTTTAGTTTTTCTTGGAAGGTGTACCGTAAACTTTAGGAGGGTGTTTGGGGAAATCCCTATAGTATCTATATATACTAATGTTATCAGTGTGCGAATTAACGGGGGGTGAGGGGGAAATACCCCCTGTGAGTCTGCATGTGGACCTATGTATATAGATTAGATTCATAATGTTATTTCCATAACAACATTTCATCCTCCCTCCTCCTTCCTGTAAAAATTTCTTAATTCGCACATTGAATGTTATTCAGTATACGTCCTAGTTCAACCAAAGTTTGAATTAAACATACATTTAGTTAATTCTGTCTTGAAAACTTATGGTCCAACTCCAACGAAACATATCCACGGATCGAGATATTCTACAGATCATGAACAATTTTCGTCAACCGGGCAGGAAATAGTGCTGGGCGTAACTCAAGCTATTTTGATAGTCAACACAAGTGTACTCAGTTGCCTATCGGGCCAAGTCCATTTCACCTAATTTTACAGGAACGAACTTTCTGACTTCATATCTGTGGTTTAATCATTCACATTCATGATGGTGAGATTGAACCTTCAGTAGGTTGAACGAGATCTAAAACCGTTTGTCAGCTGAAAGATTATCTACCACTTTCAGATCCATTTAAATCGATAAACTCGCTTTCAAACAAGAATGGATGGACAGGGCCCGATAGGAAACTGAATGACTCATACCCGTATATAACATGACATTGATCTCTGTCTATAAAACGACACTGGACTGTTCGATGGAATTCAAACTTTAATATGTATATAAAGCATTGGCACGCGGAGAAAACAGTGAATCTCTATCGTCCATATCCAGTCTAATCTAATATGGGGCAAATTTTCAGTTCGAATAGGATTTTTTCGCTTGTTATCGTTGTATTGTGCAGCCCATTTCAAATTGATATCTTGAGGGCTGATTTTCACGAAAGCTAGCGTTGCTTGCGATTCGGGTGAGTAGCAAATTGAAACACGTGTTTTATTGCGTGGTTTACGTACTACGTAATAAAACATGTTCTTCAATTGGCTACTCGCTCTAATCAAAAGCAAAGCAAGTAACGCAAGCTTCCAAGGAAAGCAGGCTTAACTCTTGGAAATAACGTTAATATTATTTATAGGATATGCTATTATATGTACAGTCTAGTACGTGCGTAACTCAAGAATTTGGGCTAATTTTCATGAAAGCTTGCGTTGCTTGCGATTTTGGGTGAATAGACAATTGAAACACGTGTTACACTTATCTTACAATAAAACACGCAATAAAACACGTGTTTCAATTGGCTACTAATCCAAATCGCAAGCAAAGCAAGCAACGCACGGTTGCATGAAAAGCTAGCCTAAGACTTAAATTAAGAAACGGGCAGCATACCGAGAACAAACGTAAAAATCTAACAGGTAAGTTAGAACTGCAGGTTTTATCTATTTTTAATTAAACCGAACATGGACAAACGAGGGTAAATGTTTGCTCTGGTATTATATTTTTAGATACTAATCGAATACTCCAGTATCGTTTCGTAGAGCTCAATGATAAAATGAAAATAAGCAATGTCTAGTTGTACTAAGCTACTAGGCAATCTAAGACCCCCTTTTATGCACGGCGTTTCTCTCGCGCGACAATAGTAAGAACACAACTCTTTTGTTTATATAGATACTGTGCTTGTATTTCTCAGGCGAGTATTACAAGGCGTTTTTAAATCCAGTTGTCCATAGGTTTCCTTATCGCATGCAAGAAACGCACTGGAAACACTACACATCTACTTTTCTTTCGTTTTTTTTTGCCCAGCCATTCTCGCGACATGCGGTACGTGCATAAAAAGGGAACGAAAAAAGACACGATGCAGTCTGCCTTCTCGTAGGCACAAGAAAACTCCATGCTTAAAACGTGAAAACATTACATAAAGTTGTTATAATGAGGGAAGCAGTGTTCTATTTGAACGAGGAGATGGTTACGATTTTCCCTTCTTTGGAAAAATCGTTCGTTGTTCTGTATTTCTAAATGTGTTCCCAGGCTGAGATATGAATGGCGTCAAATGCGGTGTTCTACGCCTTTACAAAAATTCGTTCCTCTGTCTGGAAATTACACACATCGATCGCTGAAGGGAAGTAATGTAAGTAAAAAGCCAATTGGAGAAAAAAGAATGAAAATTGGAAGGAGAGAGTGCTCGATTAAACGACTGCCGCCCTGGTCCCAGTAGCTCACATACGTTGTAAATACGTGGATTAAACGCTAGTACCGAAACGTTACGTTGTACATGAACCGAAATGCCCACCTGTTCAACGGCTTATTCAATGTTGAATAACGGTTGAGAAGAAACGGGTTCAATTGGCCAAAACAGAGCATGGTTACCAAATACATTCGAACCAAATACGTTCCGCACTCGCCGTTGGCAGCTCGATTCGTTGACACTCAACCATGGATCCACCTTGAGAATCACTACTGTTACGGTATTTGCAGTCATAGGCAGTCTAGAACGCAGTGGGTATAAATCCAGACGTGTCATTTCGCCATCATGTAAGAATAAGAATAAATAATTCTTTCCTTCTTTCTTTGTTATGTGCATTTTTTTCTTCTTTAACACTTTGACCATCGCTGTACTATTAAATTTGTAATTTGTGTTTCTCAATAAGTGTAATATGTCACATCAGAAAAACTCATGTAAAGCGATATCTGTCATAGTTGAAAATACTTCACATTATCACCCCCATTAACGAAATTACATGTTGGTTGAAATATCCCACATAGCAGAGTACGTCCCTGGGACGTCCCATTTAGATCCCATTACCGTCAGAATGGTCCTGCTCCCATAGCGATGTCCTAAGGACGTCCGTGGGATAACTCTGTGGGCAATACAAACAGTTCATCCCGTATGGATGTCCCCTGGATGTCCCCCGAAAAGCCGTGCGGGATTACCTACCTGGGATTTCTATAAATTAAATCGACCTTACTATTATTATTATTTAATTAATTATAACTATACGAAGGATATGCCTTCGTATAGTTATACGAAGGATTAATTATAACTATACGTCCCATGGATGTAAACAGGACGTCCTACGGACGTCCCGATATCCTGCCAGGAGATCCGTCAGATATCCCTGGGACGTCATCTTGCTATGTGGGATAGATTAAAATTCAATCTGTTTTCAACATGCAAATGAAGAACATGAGAAACGTAGTTAGATTTCTTCTGCTCACTTTTAAGAACAATTTTTGTGCGATTAACTTGGAAAGAAAATATAGAGCACAGTTCACTATAAAAACACGTTATATTAATGTCCTATCAACGAAATAAAATTCTCGTTGGAATATAGGTTGAAATTCAACGTGATTTCAACATAGAGAACACAAAATAATAGTTAATGGCATTTAATTAGCTTTTATTTACAAATTTTATCCCATTAAATTAGAAAGATTCCCATGAAACGAAATCTATACCATAGTTGAAAATAACAGTTGAATCCACGCTGACTTAACATGTTTTCAACGATATCAAGTCTATGTTGAAATACGATTTTAAATTAAACGTACTTTTTCAACCGATACCGTTTAATCAACGAACTAAACCAAAAACCAACGGTTAAAACACGTTTGTGTGCTACTGGAAGGGGAGTATAGACTTTGTTATGGGCCCTAATACCTATCGCCTATAGCCTTAAGGGTAAATTATATCCTTTTGGCGGGACTCTTGAATAAGTAGTGGCACTGGGCTGCAGCCCCTTTATAGCCCCCAAAATTCGACTGTGGTAGGAGAGGGAGGAAAATGTGAACAATTGCGAATGAAGTGAAAGAAACAAGAAGTAACGAGCAGAGAAATGGAAGAAAGTATCGTGTTAACACGAAAAACTATGTAAAAAATGTAATTAGAGAAATAAAGGAAATGTATGTATAAATGTGTTTATCTACGAGGGTAGGACAAAAAGTTCCAGACCTCACATAGAGATCGCGCCACAATGCCTAATATATTGGTATTGCTTTATTTCACATTATGTTCGAATTTTCTCGTCAATCAGTTAATTTCTTCGATAGACTGATTTGTATAATTCATAAAGAAACAACGTACAGCGTCGCTCATTTCATTGTCGTTCGCAAATCTTCTTCCACTGATCCATTCTTCAAGGTTAAGAAACATATGCTAAATCTGGTGAGTGTGATGGATGGGGAAGTAATTTGAATTTTAGTTGCTTGGATTTAGTAATCGCAACAACATTGCTTTTTGATATTATTTTTGGCAGAGGTGTAAGCAAACGCGACTTCCACTTAGGACACAGCTTTGTGATACGCAAAGGTTCGTGTAAGACCTCAGCAAGGTAAATGCCAACCACGGCAGCAAATAGTCAGGGATTTGGGTCGACCCACCGTTGGGAATAGACGAGACCCTGATGATTGCGAGAAGGTCAGAGCCCAATCGTATGAGGCGTTAGTATACGTCGGTCTATTTGTGGCCCGCTGTCGGTCCCTAACTAGTCGACAAGGGACAAACTCCGCAGGCCTGCCAACTTCCTGATAGTTGGGGAAAGAGCATGCATGGGGTATGCATGCCTCACTTCCTGGTTTGCTGGAATAGGTTCGGGGTTCAAATACTTTATCGGCATTCCGTTGCAAAAGAATTCTGCTGGCAGGTCTAGACTATAGAAAGGAGAGCCTAGTGAACACATAGCAGCCCAGTTGCAGGGGCGCTGGTTCTGTTTATTTTCATCCATTTTGTATTTTTAATTCACAATTATGAAATGAATTTCAACAGAATTTAGAGATGCTCTTCGATTAAATGATGAGTATAAATGTATTGTGTTTGTAGTAAAAAGATGAAAAGAGGAAACGTTCTTTGCAATTGTTAAAAACAAAAGGTGTCGGGTCTTAAAAACAAACCTACTCCCCATACTACTACTACTACTACTACTACTACTACTACTACTACTACTACTACTA
>JAGDQP010013966.1:25898-46411 GCA_022664845.1 Lepisma saccharinum
TACTACTACTACTACTACTACTACTACTACTACTACTACTACTACTAATAATAATAATAATAATAATAATAATAATAATAATAAAGATGCTGTTTGTATGTTGCTAACATTGTTTACGGTAATTTCTGTTGCAGCTGTGTGTGGAGAAGATTGGAAACTTACCCCGTGTTACACAAATGTGCTTAACACAAACATGAACTATCATATCTATCGCATTGGTACTATTCAACTCTCTCCCAAAGTGCTACACACGAAAGTGGAGTTTCATCAGTACAACAGGAATGAATATCACCCTGTTACATGCAACAGTCAACACTGGATCCTACGATTGGGACGCAGCATTGGTATTGAAAACGAAATGAAGAAATACATTCACACGATAGAAGAAGATCAGTGCAAAATAATGAGACATTCATAGATATAAAGATTGTGCAAGTTTATGCATAGTTACTCTCATCTCTTGGGTATATACAGTAGATGTTCCTGGGTTTCTAAGCGTCAGCACCAAAGCGTCGTATGTCTCGAACCGTATCGAGATTTGCGATACAAAACCTTGGGTCCTATCCACAATAGCCAGCGTTAAAAACAAAGCAAATATTCAAGATAGACAAATTGTAATGTAAAAACTTTACAATATACAATTATATGAATTTTGTACTTAATGATTCTTCCTAAATAGCGACTATAACTTCTGCAACTGAACTTGTCGCATATGTAGTATGAGACACTTCTCAAATAATACTAATAGCTTATGTTCAATTCAATGTTCAGACAATGAACATTGTGAAATTCACTTCTAATATCAATAATTATAACTTACACTAATGGTATAAATGACAATGAACAAACTTGAGTTTCAAAGTTATTTATTCTACAATTAACATAACTGAATAAAGCGAAGGATCTGAGGATGTAGAATACTATCCCGTACTATAGTTGTTTCTTGTATTCAGTGGTGCTTAAATATATTCTTTTTCCTACATATATAATATAATGGCATAAGCTATTAATTTCAACTACACTGTAAAAATAGGAGACACAGCGTTCATCCTGTTTTCGGTTGAACGTTTTACTTTCAGTAAAATTTCAAAATGCATGTATACATTACATATATATGAGTGTTCCAACGTATTTCATTCAAGCAGAGCATTTTTTAAAAGTAGAAAAGGAAATATTCCTTTAAAATTAAAAATGAAAAAAAAAATAGTTGAAGTGGTCGAGTTTCGATCCAGGGTCCACAAGCACACTGGTCAGACGCTCTAAACCACTTCGCTACAAAGGCAGTTGGTGACTTTTGCTTTCCGAGCGAGCTATGGTTTTACTGTGAAGGAGGTTAATTATTAACACGTTTTTGATTTTGCTACGAGGAATGTCTCGTGAACAAGAGGAGAGATACGTTTACTGCAGTGTAAAGATTTATACCCAACTTAATTTCTCGGTTCACCAGTAAACTGTTTGCTGTTCACAGTGGAAAGGCAATGTAAACACTCAAAATGGTGGGACGTTCAGTGACAAGCAAGTAACGCTACTCCTGTTACTGGATTATATAATATCCAACTACGGTTTAAACTTCATCCACAAAAGTACGTAACCTCAAAATTGCCTGTTTGGCTTACACTTCAATTAAAAGATGACCGAGTTTTAAACGTAAAATAAGTTGAACGTTCACGGACAAATCACTTTGGTCAGTTTCAACTCATTTTCAGTTAACGTTAAGCTATTACAAAGAAAATGTTTAACTTTAAAATGGAGTCAATTTTACCAGTCTTTCCACTAATAGGCTTACACTATATCCACGTTTAAGAGTAAATACAACAACACGCTAATTTTCGACTTTTATTTCTCCATAAAGCGCAGTAACTTTCATCCATTTCGTGTTTCCACTTTTTACAGTGTATGTCCTGGATGATAAACACTACCTTCAACTCGATACAACAATTTTTGCTTGTCCTTATGTGTAATGAATAACGAACCAGGAACGTAGTGAAAGAATTACTATAGTAGTTACGTTAACTTAGATACTAAATTATAACATAAGTTATAACAAGTAATATTGTAATACTATATATGTTAAAATGTTCTACTGATATCACTAAACTCAAAGAGCTTAACTATTGACAACAACAATATTCGATCACCTTTTCGTGTACCATTCATTCTGGTTTTAAAACGTTTTTCATGTAATTTTACTAATTTTTTTATTTAATTTGAATAATTTGATTCTCGTTACTTCTGAATTATAGCGTTAACCAAAAAAATATTCAAAGAATACCAAATATACAATTGGATGATCCAAAAATATGCGTACGACTTCATGAAAACAAGTACATCAATACTGATTTCAGTAGAATCGATTATTGTATCAGGAACTAATTGATAATAATTTCTATATATTTGTTATTATTTTTCTTTTCATGCAAAGTAAACAAAGCACAACTGCCAATTACTTGTATGTCAATGGCACTTATGTAACTGTTTATGCTTCGAACATATGGGTTATCTGTACTTTGTAATGTTTACATGTAATATGTTGTAATTCTTATATTCACTGTCATCAAACATTTCCTATAAGAACTAAAGTCTATCAACTGACGTCATTGAAAAATATCACTGAACCTGCTAATACATGGTTGTAGCCAAAGAATAGATTCTATAGCTAATGCAAGATTGTATGAAGAACTTATTGTTTTAAGTAACGTATAAAATTTTTAGTATTACATTTATGAATACGGTAATGAACCAAGCTGGTTTTAATATTGGTAACGTACAAATGATATATGAAAGAGATCAAGTTATATCTGAACGTCACTATTTCCTTACTGTAATAACTCTTAATGGTGATTAAGCAAAACGATTTTGTCATCCAACATGTTATTTCACATTTACAACCTTAAATATGAAAAACATTCAATATCGAAAAGAAAATACTAAAATATCCGATGTATTCTACTTATACAGTAAAAAATAACTTTGTTAATTCAACACAACACACGGTGTTTCAGCGTGACTACCACTTTTTGTGTTAATTCAACATAACACACGGTGTTGATATCGGTATTGGGAAAAAGTTACAGCTACAGTAAGATTTCAACATGGGTTGTTGAGTTAGAAGTTCAGTATCTTACCGTCTGGACTAAATCGCTAGAGAGAAGAAAACACTAGATTCAAACAGTATAGAGGATTAAAAAATGTTGCTGAATCCCAAACACAAACAAAGTTACTCTCACGACTTATGCCATGATTTAATAACTTTTCCATTTCTCAGTTAGAGATCAGAATTTACATTCATTAAGAATATATTCCATTTCTATGAAAGCAAATGCAGCATTTGACATGTTGCTACGATAAGAAGCAGTAATGCTGGTCAAGTGTTTGGCTGTTGGCATCTTGCTTCCTTTCGTAGAATGGAATATTCTCATGACTGGGAATTCTGGTTCTCAATTCGCAAATAGAAAGTGATTAAACCATGGAATAAGTCGTGCAAGTAACTTAGGTTGTTTTGGGGTTTCAGCAAGATATATTTGTTTGATCCCGTACAGTGTTTAAATCTATAGTGTAGTCGTTTAATTCAGATGTTGTTCAATAAATATCGTTTGCATCTAGTGTTTTCCCTATCTGACAAAAGTGACCATTTAGACAAGTCGGTAAGACGTTCGACTTCTAACTGAGCAACTCATGTTCAAATCTCGCTACTGCCGTAACTTTTTTTCTCCAAGTAAAGAAATCAACACCGTGTGTTGTGTTGATTTAACACACAAAAAGTGGTAGTCACGCTGGAACACCGCATTGTGTTGAATTAACACCGCTATTTTGGTAGTGTCAGTAGTAGTCGTTGCATAATCAGTAAACACGAATTTACCAACCATGTAAATTTACTGTAATAATTAATGTTTCCATGCGCGATACTGAAAACACTAATTTGTCAAGGACTAAAGAAGTCATATATGTTACAAGTAAACAGCATCGGATACTTACTACTTTTGGGGGTTGATACTTAACTCGTTTATGTTATGATTGTATGTAGTAATGAATAGTTGTTGTATATGTAAGAAGTTTACTAAATAAAGAAAGGCTTTATATATTAAGTGCAATTTCACATTTATGTACTGCATCTATTTCTACAAAACGTGATAGTAGAAATAGACGACTTTATGAGAACCCATTGCTAACACACTGAGAGAAATGTACTGCTTTAGTCAACGGAGTTGTGTATATTTTTCAGTGGTTCTAGAAAAAACTTTAAAATTGATTACCGGTATATCCTGTCTTCATTTCGTCACGAGTAGTGGGTTATCTATACATGTTGAATTTATTTTAAGGTCTTTAGGCATCTTAGGCTCAGGTCCAGTTAGGGTAGGGATGACGGTGTTGGAATGTAGACGGCCAGGGTCTATTTTTGTAGCCACCATCCCATTTGCTTAGTATAACTGAGGAAAAACCTCAGTCAGAATGGTTGGTTGCTGGGATCGATCCCCAGACATCTCTAATGCTAAGCCAACTCTCTACCACTGAGCCACGGACGCTCGGTTTATCTCTACATATAGACAGTACAATTCTTTTCTTTCATTATACGCAATCCAAAGTCCAAAAACACACTATGGCATCGACTCGAGCAAGAAAGTGCACGATATTTTATTGAGATGGCTTGTTAAAAATCAACGAACCAGCCCACACAGCACAATCACGTTGAATAAACGTTTATTCAACTTTTTCCTAAATGTATAATAAACGTTTAATTTTGGTTGAATTTACGTTGATTCCACGTTTATACAACTATCGGATTAATATTCTAAGAAATGTTGATTCAATGTTGAATTTAACGTTTAATAAACGTTTTAAAGACGTTTAATTAAACCCTATCCGCAACTTATTTTTGGCATTGACGTTGATTCAACGTTACAAAACGTTTATACAACGTTTAGAGAGAAGTAAAATTCAACCTTCAGGACAAATTTCGTACCTTTTCCAAAAATCCCTACTTACAACGAATATTTGAATCTGTGAAGATGAACAGAATAATATAAGTTTCCCAGACCGAAGCCTAGTACTTCAGTGTTCAGTACGATACAATTTTAGGGTTGATTCCAGGAAAAATCATTTAATTATAGGATTTTAACCTGGACTCAACTCTAAAATTGTAATTTCAATTAAAGCATATCGTATTAAACATTAAAGTACTAGGCTTCGGTCTGGGAAACTTACATTGTTCTGTTCATCTGCACAGATTTAAATATTTGTTATAAGTAGGGATTTTGGGGGAAAGGTACGAAATTTGTCCTGAAAGTTAAATTTTACTTCTCCTCGAACGTGACAATCCAACAATCCGGGTTTGATTCCCGGTGGGAGAAGTTCAAACAATTTTACATAGGCCATAAGTGCCAGAGGTCGACCCGTCTCTGAAAATATTATATAACACTTGATGAATTTTAAGCATAAAACTATCACTGGAAATTGTTTCTGTAGGTTAGGAAAACTCACAAACATTCAACGTTGAATCAACGTTGTGCTTTCCACCATTTTAGAAGGTTTAAAAGCACAATTTAATTCAACGTTTAATACTGGTCATTCTTTAAACGTTTATTAAATTACGTTGATAAAATATATAATCCAACGTCACCAAATACAACGTTGTCAAAATTCAACGTTTTCAACGTTTATAAAACGTTAATTCTACATTGTGTGCTGTGTGGGAGACTTCATAGCTCTAAAATCAGCTATACCAGTATTGAAGGCTAGACTTTATTTATTTATTTATTCTAAATATTTTGTTAGTCTGTGTTTTTCATTCCATTTCTATCATACACAAGAAAACGATAGTTTTATTTGAGAATAATGTGTCATTTAGATCATTATGATTGTACCGCTGGATTTTTAATTACCGGTACCCCTTAAATATGCGAATATTGGAAAAGGTATAGCTACTGTGACCTGAAAAGACAAATTTTTAAAATGTCAATAAACAACAAACCTTGCCAGTTTCATATCAGCTTGATTTCTTTGTCGGGGCCAAAATTTGTTTATATATTCATATAATGTTATCTCTTTTAATCTGAGACACCTCGCGGACCATACTTTGAGAAACACTACGCAAAAGGGAGAAGATTTGTGTTAGAGAATAAGATGGAAACTCTGTTCGTTAGCAGAAGATATCGGGAGAAACCCGAATGCGCGAAAATCTAGCCGCACGGGGCCGTTGTCTTTTCTGCGGTTCTGCCTGGCGCTGATTGGTTCACGTGACTTGTGGTGCTGGGGCACGTGACGAGTTGCAGCCCTGAGATCCCTCTGATCTTGCGAGTGAGCGACTGCCGAGTCGACGAGGAGAAGACGGAAGAAGTTTTGTACTTTTGTCTTTGTTCTCATTTGGTTGGCCTGGCTGGAAAAGTGTTGTTTTGCTGGGTGATATTTATTTTCTGTTCCTGCGTACAGTTAAAAGGTAAGCTCAAAACCATAAAAACATTTTTTTATCTCTCTCATTATTTTCCTTACGCTGGTTTACTTTCATGCTTGAAACGAAAACTACAATCTGTTATTAAACGCGTACTCTAAACATGCGCTTATTTTATTTTTCATGCGTAGCGTACAATGGTAATTTTATTGAAAGAAAAGGTCGAATTAATCAAAGCTATGAATATCTACATTATTTCGTGTATCCCCCCCCCCAAAAAAAAGAGATTTTGACTTCTGTGTCCTATTTTAAATTTAACTTCTTCATTCTGTCCGACTTGTATAATAATGCACGCCAGCTAAAGTTTTATTTTCATTTTATGGCATTTAAGGCTCAGGCCGGGATAGGGGAGAGGAAAGGACTAAGGAGGTGTCGGCCAAGGCGTATGTTGAAGGTGCCATCCCGGCATTCCCCTGGTGTGACGGAGGAAAACCCTCCATCAGGATCGAACCCACGACCTTCCTAATGCTACGCCAACGATCTTCCACTGAGCTACGGCCACTCGGTGCACGCCAGCTAAAGGAAAGCAATGAAGGTACAAACTTTTAGCTACAAATTTGGGTCCAGACTCCAGGGACCTCGATTTGTCTTAACATTGTATGCACATCACTGTACACAGTTTCGCGTACTAACCCCAAGGTAAACCAGATAGAAAGAGTGCCATCGCATTTGGGTTCAGTGACCTGTATGTGCAGACAACGCCGAAAGTTTGTGCCCACTGCCCAGTCGTAAAATTTATTGGATGAAATTTACTTAAGCTCTCCCCAGCTTCCAGCAGCGAGCCATGTGTACGTTCTATACCACGCATTTTCTGATAACGCTTGTCGACAAAATAAAGGGTCATAAAAATGTATTGTTTTGGAGGGGAAACAATTAAAAAATGACCACCGTTTCTTACTGACACGCACCGTTTTGTCATAACCGCTATGAATATTTGTAACCACAGGGTATGTCAAAATTCTCGGTTCAGTCTTGTTCACAAACCGTCAAGGAAATGAAGCATCGCAGTAGGAACGTGGAATGGTGGGAAAGGGAATATATGATGGACGTGACCAGCATCTTGAAATCCGCCATATTGGATTGTTTTTTTTTTCAAATGCGAATTAGATCGTATGTCATATCGATCAATACGATTATGTTCCCAGAAATCCATTCCACGTGTCAGATTTGACTTAAGTGTTACGGTGTCGGAGTTAAGGCATAAATGAAAACATGTACTCAAACTTCCAGTGAAGATGACTCCGACACCGTAACAGGCAGGTCAAATCTGACACCAGGAATGACTTTCTTGGAACATTCTAGTGTTATTTGATACATCACACGACCCATTTCCTGTTTCAAATAAAAAAAACTCCATTCAATATGGCGGCTACGTTGAGAAATAATTACTCCTAAATTTAGTCCATTCCACATTTGCATACTAAGATGATTCATTTCTTTGACGGTTTGTGAACTACAAGGCTATACTGCGACTGTACAGTGTTTATTTTCTTACTATACATGTACTATTTGTGACAAAGCGTGCGAGTTTTTTTTTTTTTTTTTTTTATCGTTTTCGACTTTTAACATACCTGAAATGAAGAAAATAGTGTTACAAACGCCGTGTTTCATTATTATTCGTGCGTATCCAAGTTGTTCAGCATATCCAAATATGGCGACAGGCGGAGGAATACTAATTGCGTCACTTCGCGTTACGAACGATACGTATTTTGCTACAAAAATCATGAACGCTATAGTGAGGAAGTGGAGACGGGTTAGTAAAAGTCAGGTTAATTGATTTCGGTAAAGTCAGGTTTTAAAAAAAGTGCTAAACGCGGAAGCACCAAAATTTGTTCTTTTAGCTATCCGTTCTTTCCATGAGTGGTTTGTTATCTTTTGCGTTTAAACGCTTCCACACCCGTTCGAAAATTAGCCGTGTGGACTACGGCGCTGGGCCGCCGTTGAGGTTGCGGGCGCGAATGCCGCCTGGGGCGTGGATTTCTTTTGTGGATTATGAATTACACTCATAGCATCGCGGCGGGAAAAGTCGTAAAATGGCCAGTATAAAATGAAGCGTACCAAAGCGTCTATCGTCACACGCGCTACCACGGCAGCTGATCTAGCTAAAGTAAAATTAACCCAGTCAGCTCTCCAAATAAATTTGGAATGGGTTGACCGATTTGTGTACAGTTTACCTGCAACTTAAAAAGAATGTGATGTTCTCGTAAAAAAAAAGCTGTGCTCGGTCTAAGCATACAGGGACGTACGCAGAGGGGAGGAAGGGGTCTGGACCCCCATAAAATTAAGATTTTTTTTTGCGAAATTAGTATCATTTTTGGCAACATTATATGGATTTTACGTAATTTCACATCGACAGACAGACAGACCTTGAAGCACCCCTTGAAGGCAATGGACCTCGGAGCACCCCCCCCCCCCTTCCCGTTCCAAGAAACAGAGTTAATTAGAGAAGACATTTTACGACTGGGTGCGAATTTTTGGCGCTGACTGTACACACCTATTTTCTTCAGCTTCATTTTTGATGGCCGTCTGCCGTACCAATATGCAAATTGCCGCTAAGTCTTTATTTAAGATTCATTCCCACACCTTTCCCTTGCCGTATTCCGGTCTAACGTAAGATGCCTAAAGGTTATAAATATATTTAAATTCCAGACATACTTAATACGATATTGTACCAGTTTAGAATACGAAATCGTAAGGGTACAGGGGATTTTTTGCACTGAAGATTTTGAGATCAACCCCCCCCCCCCCCCTTCACTCCGCACACTAACAGCTTGCTCAGTTTGGGGATTGTTTTGATTGTGTTTTCTACCCTTGATTTGTGCATGTGTATACCCTTACAAAATTAATATTCACTGAGCAAAATGTTTTCCGTATTACCCCCGCCCTCCCTCCCGCGCACGTGACGTAGAAAACCGTATTACCTTTCCACATATTCTATTTCATGTTGAAGGTTGAATATGAAATATACTCTTCTTCCAGCCCACCCTGCTACATTACTGCAGACATAACCCTCCCACATCGTTCATTTGGCCATTGTATAGCGAGGAATGAAGTAAAAGGGTTATTGCACGTCAGATCAAAACCTCACGATATCAGAATTTTATGAATATTGGTACGTTAGTAGGGCCTGAAGAGAAACACCCAGAACATGTAAAATTGTAGTCCTGTGTCGAATATTTCTGGAGCTGCAGCATCTCAAAGTTTGAATTTTTTTCGAAAGTTCGAGTCATTGAATTTTTTTCGAAAGTTCGAGTCACATTGATTATTTAAAATGCTTGTAACTTTTGTGCTAATTAAGATAGAGATGTGATTCTTGCGTCGTTTTGAAGATCTTGAACAGACCTTTCATTTGATATGAAACATTTGCCTTTCCCTATGAAATTAAAATTTTGACCTTGAACTTTGACAGTGACCTTGAATAACATTACGTCACCTCCATTTTTTATGAAACTTTCGGAAAAGTAATGGTCCTTTATTCGTGAAGACGTGTGCAAAGATCCAAAATGGGAAACTAATGGAAAGATGAGTATTTTTAAAATTTTATTTACGACCGTTAAACATTTTTGGCACAGGCCGGGATGTAATGGTTCTGCTTATGTCCTCTACTCCTGTGTGCTGAAACAATATTGGGAATTATGTCATTGAATAGGTGAAGAGGGAAGTGTTAGGAAGAGTGATGGTCGCAGTTTGGGTAGACCGTCTGGGACCATGGGAAGGGGCGAATCCAATATGGCCGCTGGAACATTCCAAGTATAAAAGTGACCGTATCTTTGAAAATTGTACACCTAGAGTTACGGTGGTTGTGTCCCAATTGTAAGGTTTCATTAGCAAAATTATTATCAAATGATGCTAGCCACTTGGGTAGTCCATCTTTGGATATGAAGAGGGAAAATCCAACATGGCTGCCAGAATAATCCATTTCTAGTATACAGGCAGGCTCCCTTTCGATAATCTTTGGAACTATAGCACCGAGAGATATAATTTTGGTGTCAAATTGTAGTGCTTCACGATTAAAATCATCAGTAATTGGCGGTCGCCATCTTGAGCTGTGGGAAGGAAGACTCTAATATGGCCCCAGAACGTGCAATTATAGTTCCTTGCGTTTTCCTTGAATAACATACTTTAATCAATATATTCTGTAGTCTGCTCCTCAGGAAATAGGATACTCTCTTCCTTAATAACATTCTTACAAATGAAACGGAAACAATAACGCTTCATTTTCTCTTGTGACGTACTTGTGTGCTGGCGACTTTTGTCAGAATCCATTCTGATTGACAAATGAATAAAGTTATGAAATTATGAAAGAACAGAAATTTTAAAACTTTTTGGTCAACTTTAATTTTATATGGGCCAGTCTAGTAACTTTGGACTTCGGCCCGTCACGATTCGCCTTTAGCTGTTAAGTGTTACAATCCACAACCATGCCCCTGCCGGGACCTTCGAGCCGATGGCCTACCGCTCGGCCGGCAGGAATTTTAAATTAAACATAAAAATATTTCCTAACCCGTACAACCAAATTTAAAATAACATTAAAAACTTAAGTCAATAAAAATATGTCCTTACTTAAACGCTACAATTTTAAGCAATTAAATTGTGTCATGACTTAAAAGCTTTAATTTGACGCCAGTACAAATCGCTAGTTTAAAATACCATAAATATTTCCCATAATATGGTTCTTGAATGCTAGAATTGCATATTCCGGCGGCCATATTCTTTTTTTTTTTTCTGCATGGCTCAAGATGGACTACTCAGATGCCAACCACCACTTGTTGATTATTTTGATAATAAAAGTCTACAAACTGACATTTAAATCATAGCTTCAGGTGTAATACAGCGAGGACGTTTGGCAACGCAACGCAGCGCTGATCGGCTGAGCTCACGCTTGACTCAATTGTCCCCGCCCGTCATTCGGGCCGTGTGTTTCCCATGTCTCAGAATTTTTTTTTTTTTTTTTAACATAAGTAGAACTATTGTTAAGGATGAAAATTACAAAATTTCATGATTTTGTCACTTTTGATTTTTGAGTTATAAATTGTTGAAAATGAAGAAAAGAATCGACTGATTCTTGTAAAAGCCCGAAACTCAAAAGCTATTTGTCGTAGACAGCTCAAACTTGCACCATTCGTTTCAGAATTTCAAGAGCTGTAATTGGACATATTACTTGTCTTTCTTGCACCAATCTTTATTTTTAAAAATGTGCTTCTGATTAGCATGTACGTGCCAAATTTCATGATGGTATTTCAATGGAATCATGTTGGGAAAAAAATTCTAACAGAAGTACACAGCTACTTATGCATAACGTGTATAATTACCTTAAACGGTAGTACGCATCATGGCTTTTATCAAGGTAAACTTAATTGGTTAAAATGTGACATAGAGTATCTTCATTTCAGTACTATTGTAGAACAAACCGAGCCGTCGTAGCTCAGTGGCAGAGCATTGGCGTAGCATTCGCGAGGTCGTGGGTTCGATCCCAGCGACCGACTATCCTGTCTAAGGTTTTTCCTCAGTCACAACAGGCAAATATCGAGATGGCACCTTCAACATAGGACCCGGCCGACACCTCCAGAATACTTCATTCCTCCTATCCCGGCCTGAGCCTTAGACGCCTAAAGGTCATAAATAGAATTCAAATTAAAAATATTCTAGAACAAAGCTAGTAAAAACTAATCAGTCCAACCTGATGTCTGTATTTTAAAAAACGCAGTTTGAAATTATTTAGTTACTGTAATATAAAAAAGTAGTATTATAATAATAAAGTGGTTGGTTTATTAGCCTGTAACCAAACAACTTCAAACTAATAATTCTTACTGCCTTTTTTAAAATACAGAGATCAGCCTGGACTGATTAGTTTTTACTAGTTTTGTTCTACAATATTTTTGATTTGAATTCTATTTATGGTCTTTAGGCGTCTAAGGCTCAGGTCGGGATAGGGGGGGGAATGATTCTTGAGGTGTCGACCGGGACCTGTGTTGAAGGTTCCATCTCGGTATTTGCCTGTTGTGACTGAGGAAAAAACCTATCAGGATAGTCGGCCGCTGGGATCGAACCCACGACCTCCGGAATGCTCTACCACTGAGCTATGGCGGCTCGGTTTGTTCTACAATAGAACTGAAATGATGATACTGTATGTCACGTTTTAACCAATTAAATATACTTTGCTAAAAGCCATTGTGTGTACTGCCGTTTAAGGTAATTAATTATACACGTTATACATAAGTGGCTGTAAGAATTATTTTTTTTTTCAATATGATCCCATTGAAATACCATCACGAAATTTGGCACGTACATTATCAAAAGCACATTGAACATAAAAAAAAAAATCGATTTTGAATTTTGTCAAAAACAAGCTTTGTTTTATTTTTGAAAAAGAATTAAAGATTGGTGTCAGAAAGTCAAGTAAAATGTCCAATTATTGAGCTCTTGAAATTCTGGAATGAATGGTGCATATTTGAGTTGTCTGTGACAAATAGTTTACGAGTTTCGGGCTTTTAAAGGTTTGAAAACTCGTCAAGAAGAATCAGTCGATTTTTTCCCATTTTTAACAATTTATAACTCCAAAAACACAAAATTTCATGATTTTTGTCGCTTTTGGTTTTTATCATATTAGTACATAGAAGACGATTACCAAATATCACAATTCTTTTTTGTTCATTCCATACAAATCAATCATTTTTTGAAAACTTAGGGTGTATAATTATTACCCTATAATTATTATAAATGGTTGATTTGTATGGAATGACCCGTTGAGTATCAGAAATTGCATGTTCCGGCCACCATATTGAATTCTTCTCTCCGCATAGCCCAATAGAATACTTTGGTAGCTACCATCACTTGCTTATAATTTTTATTGTAAAAGAATAAACTTATACGCCAAAATTATAGCTTTTGGTGCAATAGTTCCAAAGATTATCGAAAGAGAGGCTGCGTGTATACTAGAAATGGATTATTTTGACAGCAATGTTGGATTTTCCCTCTGTATATCCCAAGGTGGACTACCCAAGTGGCTAGTATCATTTGATAACAATTTTGTCACACCAACGCCATAACTTTAGGTGTAAAAATGTCAAAGATATGGTCACTTTTATACTAGAAATCGCATGTTCCAGCGGCCATTTTGGATTCATCCCTCCCCATAACCCCAGACGCACTGCCCAAATTATGACTATCACTTTTCCTAACATTTTTAACCTATGCAATGACACTATTCGCAATATTGTTTCATCAAACTGTACATGGCTTAAGCAGAAACTCTACATTCCTTCCTGTGCCAAAATTCTTAACAGCCGTAAATAAATTACGAAAAAAAAAAAAAATACTCATCTTTCCGTGAGTTTCCCATTATGGAACTTCGCACATGTCTTCACGAATAAAGGATCATTATTTTCCGAAAGTTTCAGAAAAAAAATCAGAGATACGGTCATTTATTGCTATTGAAGGTCAAATGATCAAAGTTCAAGGTCAAATATTCAATTTCATATGAAGGGGCAAGTGTTGCATATCAAATGAAAGGTCTGTCCAAGGCCTTCACAACGACGCAAGAATCACATCTCTATTTTAATTAGGACGAAAGTTACAAGCATTTTAAGTAATCAATGTACTCAAAATTTCGGAGGGAAATTCAAATTTTAAGATGCTGTTATTCCAGAATTATATGACACAGGACTACAATTTTATATTTTTGGGTGTTTCTCATCAAGCCCTGCTAACATACCAAAATCCATAAAAAATCTGAGATGGTGAGATAAATTATTCCCGTTAACTGTGTTGATCTGACATGGAAATGATCCATAACCTTCCTTGGACCATCCTCACTATCCAATAGTACCTAACATCCTTTTTAAAATAGAAAACGCATACGTTTATAGGCTTCGACTAAAAATAAACGAAAGTATTCCTCGTCCTCCATTGCAACTGTGAATTTCTCACCCTGGACCAATGTTCGATTCGTTAGGAGAATGCCAGGGATTTTCCGTGGTGCGTGAGGATTTCATCCCCGGTTGTTGGTTTTGAATATCATCTCAACCAGGGATAAAAAATCTTTGTATTTCCACCCACAGAAGTAGAATATTGACACTTATCAGCAACCACTAGTTTCAGGATCCCCGCCCTTTCGTGATTTATAATAAATGGAACACTGCCCTGGACAAATTTCTTTTTGAGAAGTGTGGCAGTACCGGTGAACGGTTTTCCTAAAATTTCCTGGAACTCAGGATTACTTCGTGACCCGTTCACGAATCAGTAAACACTTTGAATAGCGTTGCCGTATTGAATTCCACAAATTATTTAATAACTCCAAGAAAGGTCACTTCTCAGTCTTCTAGAACAATGGTTTTCAACTGTCGGCCCGCGGACCGTTTTAACACTTACTCTGTCAAAATTCAGATATTTCCTTTTCAAAATAACTAGAATTTGAAGATTTGCTGCAGCTTTTGAACGCCGAAGAAACCTCTAATTTACTGGAATCTTCCCTTTCCTTGTAGTTTGCCGGTCTGTGGGTATTAAAAGGTTGGAAACCACTGCTCTCGAGTGCAAAGCTACACAATCAGACTGGGAAACTTTGGAGATCGTCTCCGAATTTAACATTATTATTAGCTCGTTTAAATAGTTCTCACCAAGCTGTTTCTATGGAACTGACAATGAAAAGGATGGTTTGATTTCAGAAAAAAAAAATCAACTGAAAATTGAAAGTAGAAGTTGCGCTTTTTCGTCGTTTACATATTTCAAGGTAGGGGAAAGGATGCGGGAAGAAGACTGGACCTAAGATGGAGGTACTATCCTGGCATTTGGCTTGTGCGACTGAGGATGTCCCTGGAAAACCTGGTAAAATGGTCGGCTACTGGTTTCGAAGGCAGGAACTTTCCAAATGCGAATACACCACGCTCTACCACCTAAGCTACGACTGCGCGGTGTTGCGGGTTCGAATCCCGCCATTGGTACGCGATTTGTATATGTATAATCGGGACGATGCGAAGTTAATTTTGACTAACGGGGCTCCAACGAAATAAAATGTAGCAGTGTTTATTTAAATAATTTTGTTTTCGTTATTACAATTAACTTTTGACCCGATGCAATGTTCGTCGAGACCCAGATTGTTGCGATTTCCACCTTTGAGAGTTGAAGCATAGAGTGTTTTATTATTTGATATGTTTAATGGTATAGGCATAAAAAATACACATTTTATTTCTGTGAGCCATATAAATTTGATTTTGTTTTCTATTTTTAAAACAATTCTTTGCAAGCTACGAATGTTCCTCAGTTTTTAGCACAGAAGATTACAAATGGCACCCATGGGTTGGATTGTCAGAAAACATTATATTTTTTATTGTTACTTGTTGTTCCTGTCTGTCAATTGTTTGGTCCTTTGAAAAATTACGATTGTTCTCATTGTTACTTATAAGGCTATATATACGTGAAAGATCTTTCGGGTAAGTTAATTAATAATTACCGTCATCAAGGTTGAAGCCGATCAGTACTAAATGCTATGATTTTGCACTCCAACTATTTGAAACAGTTGTATAGCATTCGGGAGGTTGTGGGTTCGATCCCAGCGGCCGACCATCCTAACAGGTTTTTTTCAGGGTTTTCCTCCGTCACACCAGGTAAATGCCGAGATGGCACCTTCAAACTAGGGATAGCCACAATTTTTCGAAAAAAAAAATATTTAAAAAAAAAACAAAATAGCCGATGCGATTTTTTTTCGAAAAACTAAAATCGATTTTTTTTCGAAAAACGATTTTTTTTAAAAAAAAATAAATTTTTTCGAAAGACGAAAAAAAAATTTTTTTTTTTCGAAAAACGAAAAAAATCGAAAGAAGAACGAAACATTTCGAGGACGAAAATTAAAATAAATTCACGAAAAACTAGAAATTGTTCGGAATATAAAAAATCGAAAGACGAAAAAGAAAAGAATTTTTTATGAAAAAAAAAATCCACGAACAAAATATTTATTTTAATGCAGATAATGTAACTCACGGTACTTTGATATAACTAATGTTTCTATGTAGTTATAGATATAAAAAAATAGCTAGTTCTATGTAGGCTGAAGCTGAATGTCAGCAGTTTTTGCTTATTTAACAGTCAGTCGCAGTAGCTGCATTGGGTGTTAATTAATGTTAAAGTTTTTTCTTATACACGTGCTGTTCTAAGAAATAGGAAAGAAGGATTGAACTTTGGGAAAGTCCCGAACTACGTTCAATACGTACGTGCATTGGTTACGGCGTAAGAGAATTCGGGTATTCCCCGAAATGTGTTTGTCTCGATGTGATTATGAACTCGCGGTTTCGTGAAACCTACATCGTTCTCATCAAGGTTCTGATTTATTGCTGAACATGGGCAAGTCAAACATGTGGGAACACTTTACTCGCGACACAGTAATCCACAACAGAGGTACAACGACTGGTTTGTGGTAGGGATGGCCACAATTTTTCGAAATAGTTTTTTTTTTCGAAAAGATTTTTTTTAAAACGAAAAAGACGGTACTATTTTTTTTTTTTTTTTCGAAAACGACCATAGGTCCCGGCCGACACCTTCCTGAATCCTTTCCCCTTCCTTATCCCGGCCTGAATCTTAAATGCCTGAAGTTCATAAATAAAAATTCAAAAATGAAAAAAATTGTAGTATCTTAGTATCAATGGTACTGAGGTATTATTATTAGCGTTGTTTCACGCAACCACCAGATGGTCGAAGTAAAAAATCACAGCAGTATAGTATAAATCGACTTCACCTCTGATGATGGTACAGGGTGAATTTAAAATGAATTTTACATTGTTAAGAAGTCTAGGTGAAATGTCAATATTTATGACTTAAATAATAAAATTTTCTCAAAGTTGACGAGGTACAGATTAATTTTAAAAATACGAGTAAAAAAAAAGTAGAATTTATTTGAGCATAATAATTTTTTACTTCGGAAGACGTTTAACTTGGTCCTAAACAAACAAAAAGCTTATAAATGGTAACATTTTTTTTCGTGGAAGTATCAAGACGACAACTCTGACTGTTTACCCCCTGGGATCCAGTGGTTGGATTGACCATATTCTGGTATTGACACGGACCATCAGAGGAAACTTCAATACGCATACAGTCTTTTGTTTTTTATTGAGGGAAGTGCATTACAGTCACTCGTGTGACTGCCGACTTTGGTCAACGCCCCGTTGAACAACTAAACCTCTATAAACACTTTTCATTGCCTAAACTAACTTTTTTTTTTTTTTTTGGAAAGGGCGATTAGAGTAACCAACTTAAATAAAAACTATGGTCGCCAGTGGTGCTTAAGAGTAAAATTCGTAATTTCTAGGGTTGGTGGCAACCTTGCTATTCACAGAAGTATATGTCCACAGAAATTGTACCAATCCCTTGTACTACTGGTTTACCACACCGTAGCTACGCTCAGGCGGGGGCTACACGGCGAGTAAGGGTCCTTACACATTATACGACAAGCATCCGATTTGTCTGACCGACTTTTGTCGGAAGCAAACCTGAAGCACTTCAGGTTTCCATCCGATCCGGTTTGGAACATCTGTTTCTCGCAATGTTTATTCATTAAACAATGAAAGGCCTTCGCGGGAAGAAGGCGAATGGAGAGGAAGGGAAGAGGGCGACAGAAAGAAAGATAGAAAAAGAGACAGTGTTGCTATCTCTCTCTCATTTTTTCTAAATTATATATATCTCTCTCTCTCTCTCTCTCTCTCTATCTATCTATCTATCTATCTATCTATCTATCTTTTTATCTCTCTATCTCCATGAAGTGTGTTCCATCACTCCTGTCTCCCCCCTCTCTCTACCAATGCAGTGCGTTCCATAATTCCTGTCACCTTTTCCTTTTCAAGTTTGGGAAGAATCAATGTTTTTCGCTGTAATTTTGCTTTCACGTGACGGAGATAGGTATGTAAAACTTGAATACGGTTAATTAGATAAATATTAGGCCAACGTTTCATTGTCTACCGTAGCGAAAACTGTGAAAGTGAGTTTCTGCTTATGGAAAACAATGTTAAGGCAGAATTAAAACGAAAAAGGAGGGAAACCCACTCTAGTTTTCAAAAACGAGAAAAGATACTCAGTTTTCGAAAGAGAATGAAATTGGTCAAATCAGGGACGAATTTATGCATAGGCCCACTAGGCCCGGGCCTTTTACAAGAAAATAATAGAATTTGCTATTTTGAACCCGAGATGAAAAAAATATTTAGGAAAAATCATTAAGAAAGAGCGCCATCACCTTTCAACCGCCTGACCCCGTCGTAAATAACTAACTTCAGGTAATTTAAAGTATGTTAATCCACATTAGAAATAGTACAACAAAGATTAGAGCCTATTTTAGGAACATTATTTATTCCTATTTTTGTCTTTGTACACACCAATAAGGAGTCGCCGTGGCTCAGACGGTAGCGCATCTGGCTACGAATCGGGCGGCCCGGGTTCAAATCCCGGCCAGTGTTCCCATGCACCCATGCTTTTCTCTCAGTGTTCCCATGCCTGGAGCTCTGAGGTGCACTCCTCCTATCAAATTGAGTACCAGAGTGTCCTTGGTATTCCTGGGCGCCTTGGGAAGGTAAAGGCAGTCGAGCGTAGGACTGACTACCCCGCCTCTCTTCGTACCGTAGGTCAAGAAAATGTGGAGCGCTACCTCCACATCCCTCATGCACCGTTCACGGTGCGTGCGTATCGCACAGGGGATAGTTTTACCTTACACACCAACAATCATTATTACACTTTTTGTTTCACAATGGCTCCTGGTGTCCTCAAATCTTCCAACGTTAATTTAACTCATTTCCCGATCGCATACAATGATGAAAGTTTGCACAGTGACGTACCTCCGGTGACAACACAATATCCCATTGCTATTTTCATATATTTATATAATTTGAAAGCATATGTATTTTTTTTTAATGTTACTTATAAATACTCCTGCAACGATTTGGCCTTTGACTGATTGCAGAACACTTGAGTAAAAAATAAATAAAACAACTTTTAAAAACAAACTTTTCTTAAACAATTCGTATTAAAAAGTTAAAAAAAAAAGAAATAGTTTTGTTCATGCACGACTTTTTAAAAGAAAGCATAGGGCGCACCAATTGAAGAATTTATGAAGTGACTGTATATGAGATAGCGCCCCATGCTTTTCTTTTTAGTCATGCATAAACATTTTTTTTTTACTCTTTAGTAGGAATTGTTTAAGAAAAGTATAAGCTTTTTTTTATTTTTTAAGTCTACCTTACATATAGGGCGTCGCTGTCATTGATACCTCTGCTAATGGGCAAGAGATACTTTGTGTTAAGTATACATGAACGCGTAATTTACGGAAATTTTTGTATATGAGGAAAACTAAAGTGTCTTTTCGGGTCCGCAATGGGTAGGTTCCGTTCGAATCCGGCTGTCAATCATCCACTGACTGGTAACGTGTCATTTATGACAGAAGAAACATTTCCTCCCTAACTTGACTTTATACCTTCAGGAGATGAATATTCCCGGAAATGGTGTTTAAAATTCAAAGAGCTACTCAACGAAGCTAATGAGTTTGTAGTGTCGCTTTTGTCCATTCCTAGAGATTTATTTAACTTTGAACTTCCTAGTTCTTAGGGGCGGCGTATTGGCGGGTGGACCGATACATAGCACGGTTCAATTCTGTAAATCTACGTTTCTTTTTTCCTACACAAAGAGAAGTGGAAAAGAGGATGAATCAATAAATGCTAAATAGCGAGGAGAAAATAACAGGAAGTTACCATTCTTCAATTTACTTTAAAGTGTTTTTCTATGTCCTTATATAATATAAGTGTTTTGTAATGTAATTGTAATTTTTAGATATTTTAAACTTTATAAATGTATTTAGGAAATTTTAGTGTTTTGTATTGTGATTGGAATTGTTAATTTTTAGATTTTTTTCTCCTTAAAAACTTTATAAAGGTATTTAAGAAATTTTAGAATTTTTAATTGTTAAAATTGTAAATCTATCACTAAACTGCAATGTGCCATTTGTGATGTTCGAAAAAGTAGAATCCAAAAATGGCTGAAGCTAGGGTTCTTCTTAAAACTGCATAAAAGTCATGAACAAAATGTAATAACAATATTGTAG